>CAUYTI010057289.1:0-36414 GCA_963575145.1 Galago senegalensis | reverse complement strand
AAGGAACCAGGTGAGAAGAGGATTAGAAGTACAAGCTTGTGGAAGGCGGGCTAGCCCTTACTTTCCGGGTAGCCCTGAGCAACCTCCACACCAGCCTTTTATTGAAAGGGAATCATACAGGTGAGGGGAGTAATTAACAATGACTGCTTGCTGAGGGCACGGGCTCCTCCCACAAGGAACTCCTGTGGAGGAATGGCCCGAGGTCCAGGCCTCAGCTGCAGATCATCTTGCTCCGATGTTGGCATCTCCTACAGCATATTATGAATAAAAGAAGTCAAGAGAAACAGGTACAATTATTTTACTAATGTATTTTAATTTAATATCTTCAAACTACTATCATTTCAACATCTAATAATATTAAACATTTATTAGCAAGATAGGTTACATTATTATTTTTTCTATTAGGTCTTCAAAATCTGGGGTATATTTTACCTTTACAGCATATTTCAATTCAAATGTTAATGTTTTCATCCCAAATATTGGCTGTGTTTAGATTTCAGAATGTATATAGTTGAAAAATTAGATTCACATACTCAGGTTATTGTAAGCATATTTCAAAAATGATTGTGAGAATTGGTTTTTAAATTTAAGTTAATGAAAATGAAATCATCCTGTTCCTCCCTGGAACTAGCCCATTTTTGGTGCTCAGAGGCCTCCTGGGACTAGCTGGCTGTGTTGACAGGGGAGCTGTGAGGGGCTGTGGGGGTCAGTGCCAGGCACGGGTGTGGGATAAGAAGACTTGGACACTTTTAATCTCATGCAGGATTTGTAGTAGGTAGAAGCTTCAGAGAAAGGCAGAGGAACCAGTTAGACTCTACCAACCTCAATGTACTAAACACTACTAAAAGCGAGCTCCAGACATGGTCAGTTCTTTCGCTGAGCTTATTGGCCTTCTGTTATGTTGGGTTTGACCAACTTTCCTAAAAATTAAGTGCCAGAAAGAAGCGATTCTTTTTATTTAAAAAGATTTTTGTTAAAATTTTATTGGGTGTAATTGATGTGTAGTAAACTGCATGTATACAAAGCATAGAATTCGGTGAGTTTGGGGACATCTATTAAACAGTCATCACAAACAGGGTGAGGCGCATTTCCGTCACCCCCCAAACGGTGAACATTGGTTTGGGGCATCTTATTTCCAGGGTCTGTGGCAGGAACGTGAAGACACAGGTGCAGTCTTGGTCCTGCTTAGTACCTTGAGCAAGTTGTTTCATGTCTTTGGCTCTTGATTTCTGACTACCGCACTTGTTATCTCCAGTAATGTATTAAAATATTTAGCAGCCTTCAGAGTCCTTGAGCCTCTGTTGTACCAGGTGTTAACACTTTGATTTATGTATCTGGGGCTTGGGCAGTACCCACTGGTAGTTGAGCAGTGTGGCAGTATGCACCCATATTAGCAGGTACCGACACAGAGGATGTGTGTGCATCTGTCTAGCACCCAGGTGAAAGCCACAAACAGCCTTTTTAATTCCTGAACTCAGTAATTGCTGTCAGGAGAGGAACTGAATAGTACGGGAATGCTGTCGTATTACAGGCAAGGTGCTCCTCAGAAAGGACTGCTCTCTCTGCGTCATCAGCTGGGAGCCCCGAGGATACACGTAGCATGATGGGTGTTGCTGGGCACCACCGTGAATGAGCCGTGCTGATGCCTCTCTTCTCACCATCTTTCCTTGCCCCACAGAGGGTGTTCAGAGCTGTGCCGCATCCCCATGGTGGAGTACAAACTGGACAGTGAAGGCACGCCCTGCGAGTACAAGACCCCCTTCAGGAGGAACACCACATGGCACCGCGTGCCCACTCCTGCCCTGCAGCCCCTGCCCAGAGCCTCCCCTGTGCCCGGGACACCCGACCGGCTGCAGTGCCAGCAGCTGCTGCAGCAGGCCCAGGCCGCCATTCCTCGCAGCACCTCCTTTGACCGCAAGCTGCCCGATGGCACAAGGTAACGCTGGGGCCATTTCCTCCAGGATGGCCCTTGTAAAACTCTAGGGTGAGAACTTGAAATCCTAGGGAGGGTCTTTTCACTTGGCTTACTCACTTCTAAGTTAGCTTGTTCATAACAAGTAGGCAGGTGGAATAGCGGGACAAGCTACAGCAGGGCCTGGGGCCCAGGTCTCTCCTGGTCTCACCATGGTGCTAATAAGGTGCAGGTCCTGCCCTCCGGGACCACGGCCATTCCTCTTCACCTGGCCATCCCCTTTGTCAGGTAGTTCTCTGAACAGTCTTAGGACAGACACTGCAGACACTGTTCAACATGAGCCTCAAAGAAAACAAAGCTGAATGACAAGTGATTAGAGTCCGTTACCATGATGTGAGTAGTATCTTAAAAGGTTCCAAGACCGCTAGCACTTCTTTGCTTTTCTCTGATTTTAACCAAAGCAAGTTGAGTTTAAAATTAATTTTTCAGTGAAAGAATACACTTGTTTAAAAGTTAAGGCTGATAGCAGTAGAAGCTGGTGAGAATTTCTCAAAGCCTAATTTGCATAGGCCATTTTAAGGGAACAAAATACTGAATGTGTTTTATTATTGTTAAATCCTACTGATATTTCAGTCTTTAGGTAAGTCCTAGGCCATGGAGATGCCGTGGCCTCTAAGATACACGACGAGCTGGCCGGCAGGGTTGCAGGGCAGGCCCCAGACGGGGTGCCTAGGTGCAGGCTGAATGTCTCCCCAGCAGGACACGCTGAGCGCTGGTCTGAGAGGCCAGGGCCTGGGAGCAGAGGCTATGTGGGCTGGAATCATGGCTCTGGCTTACTTGGCATGCCTGGTTCTCTCCACCCTTGTACTTTCCTTACCTGACACATAAACATGGTGGTGACACAGACCTCAGTGGGGCATTCTGAGGATTGACTGGACCAGCCCATGTGAAATGAGTAGAACTGGGCCTGGCACATGGTAAGCCCTGTGTTGTAGGTGCTAACCAGAATTGATACAATTGAAACATGTGGTCATCCTCCGCCTTCCCCACTTGATTCTTTCCAGGGTGAGTGTAGGAATGGTGTTACTTTCATCTGACGTGGAAGCACCTTAGCTCTGGGTCTCCCTCCTCAGAAGTCTGCTGAGCTGGTAAAACTCCCCATATTCAAAGAAACATGCACAGGTAGTGCCCTGCGGAGAGGGGCAACATCTGGAAGGGGTCCGTGGAACCTCCTTTATTGAAGCAAATTTAAGTAATTATAATTTAAGTAAATCAAATTAAAATTTACTTAAAGTAAATTTAAGTAATTATAATTTAAGTAAATTATAGGGAAAAAAACATGATTCTAGTAGCGAAAGGGAGACTTGGCAAGCACGTCTTCATCAAGTGAGTTTCCATGGGTAGCACTCATTTTGTGTGTCTGAAAAAAGATAAATAGGATTGCTTTCCAGCGATGTGTGAAAATAAATAGTTTTGCCAAATTTAGGTTTTTCTCGCTGCATAACTTTTAAGTATAGAACCCAAACGTGACTTGTGTTAAGTTTCACATAATGAGAATTAGTCATGTTGTCGTAAATCTGTGTTCCCAGGGCTTGTGTTTCTGTTCTTCTATATTTCACAGTGCATGGGGAGGAATCTGTGCCTTAAATCTTTGCATGGTGAAGTCTTGTCCTGCTGTCCCTCCTTCCTACGATAAATTGCCAACCATAAACCACCTGATCGCCATGGCGTCACCAGCTAGTTTATTTTTCTGTGATTTATTCCGTTTCATGTTGCAGTATGATTTTTTCCCCCTTTTCTTTGTCATCATTAAAGTGAATTTATTTGTGAAACAAAACAGGACAGATCAAGGTCCTGGGCAGAAAGCTGAGTGCGCTGTTAATGATTCTAGTAAACCTTTCAGAAGCTCGCCCAGTAACCAGTCATCATCCAGCGACCCAGGACCCGGTGGGAGTGGACCCTGGAGACCGCAAGTGGGCTACGACGGGTACTGCTCATTTTTATTTTCCTGCTCTCCCTGGGAGGAACCTGTTTCTGTGACTCCTACAAAAGCATTTATTATGCTCCTGCTGTGCTCAGGGTCCTTGGGGAGCATAGAAGTGCAGGCATGCTTTTAGTAAGTGCCTTACCCAGGTTAGAAAGCTCCTTGTTTCTGTACTGTTTTTAAGGAAAGGCTTTCTGAACAAGAAAATTAAGGATCTGAGGACTTAGTTTCCCTATCACTTAAATTGGTGTTGAGAAAACACTGCTCAAAATCAGGGGTGCGGGTTTGGCATTTGGCTTTTTCTGCCTCCTTGTCTGAGGACCGTCAGAGACTGCCTCAGTGCACTTGGCTGAGAACCGTCCTCCCTGGTACCCACGTGGTCCCCAGGAGCCAGCAACTCAGTGGAGCCCAGGGACTTGTGTGAACAAAGACACTGCATTGACGACTGAATTGACTGATCTTCCTCTGGGAAGAGGAGGGTGAGCGTGGCTCCAGGGTGCTCCCCTGAGGAACAGTCTACTTGGACCAGAGGGAAGAGGCTACTTACTGCCTTGGGGTGGAGTAAGGGGTGGGGTGCGTTGATTCAGTCAGTGGGAAGGACCAGCTGGGAGGAGAAGCTCAGCTCCTGCTTCCAGAGGTGCCCAGGGAGCTTTCTCTCCCCAGACCCTGCGCTTCTGGTTTGGGCTTAAAGGTAGATATCTGGAGTCTGTGGTACATGTGTTCTTTAACTTAGGCTTAGATAATAGATGGTGTTATATGTCAGGTAATTTTTCTAAATTACATTGCACTTTAAAAGAAGAGGGGAGTTATGTTGTTTTGTTTTGGTTTTCTTATATACATGGAAAAACCTTTCCTGTCTTTTTCTGTAAAGCAGAGTCGGCAATAAGGGGCCTGTAAATGAGGATCATCTCGTAATGTGAATAACTGTTCAGTTTCTTTCTTTCATAGGGTTATTTTGGGTCATCATAAAACAAAGCCCACTCAGATACAGTATAGAGTTAATCACATTTTCTTTTTTATCAAAAAAATTAATACAAAGATAGATCAGTGCCTTGTATACTAGGCACAGAGGAAAAATAATTAACTTTTCCTTAGCTCACGGGGACACCACCTGGCCTTGGACAATCCTTTAACCCCCTGCATGAGCAGCCCCTATTTTTGGGGGGGAGCACTTTATGGCCCTTAGTAGAGTACGTGGCATCACAGTTCACAGCAACCTCCAACTCTTGGGCTTAAGCAATTCTCTTGCCTCAGCCTCCCATGTAGCTGGGACTACAGGCGCCCGCCACAATGCCTGGCTGTTTTTTTGTTACAGTCATCATCGTTTAGCTGGCCCAGGCCAGGTTCAAACCTGCCAGCCTCGGTGTACATGGCCAGCGCCGTAACCAGTGAGCTCCAGCCCCTAGCCAAGCAGCCCTTTTTACCTGTAAATAGCTGTCATCTAGGCACCTGTGTTGACTCTGTGGTGAAACCACATTCCCAGTTCCAGATGCCTTTAACTGCTCTGGCAGGTTCAGCCAACAGAGTTTGCGGTTCCCTCTGCCAGAAAACAGCTTCTGACCGGGGATTTCCCTCACTCAGCCCATTTAGAAGCCGTGCCTGTGCTGGCAGGTGGCGTGTGAGAAAGGACGAGTGTGGCTCTGTCTCTTCCAGGTGCCAGTCTCCTCTGCTGCTCGAGCACCAGGGCGCAGGCCCTCTGGAGTGTGACGGGGCCAGGGAGAGGGAGGATGCCCTGGATGCGGGCAGACACCCAGGTAACAAGAACTCCTGGAAAGACCTCCTGCTCCCCTTCCCTGTTCCTCGTCCCCCTCTCTCCCCTCACTCGTTCATTCACTCACTGATTCTCTCAGCCTTGTGCCCAGGCTGCGGTGATGAGCCGGGTGTCCTGATGACATGTGGGGGAGGTGTGGTCCAGATTCGGTTGTGGTCCAGATTGGTGCCTATAGAAATAGAACATTTGCTTTATGGTGGAGGTTCTGTCTACTTCTGTGTCATAACCATTGGTAAGACCAGAAAGTTCTAGACAGCCAGGCCTGTTCCCTTTTACCAAACCATTTATCCAGCTCCTGTTTCTCATTAGTCAGGCTAACACTAGACATTGGAAATTCAGCTCCTCTTTTTTATCTGACAGAAACCAAATGGCATGGCCCACCTTCCAAAGTCCTGAGTTCCTATAAAGAAAGAGCCCTGCAAAAAGATGGAAGTTGCAAGGAGTCCCCCAATAAGCTTTCTCACGTAAGTCCTTTGCTGACTCAGCCAGAGCTGAGCTCCGCCACACAGAAGTGCACCCTGCATGGGGGGCTGCTCAGAGCACGTGGCCTCGCGGGGCTCTTAGAGATGATGTGTGAGGAAGTAATCTCCCAGATTTACCAAGGACCTCAGAGGAAATTCACACAGCAAGTTATCGTAAACCCAAAACTGTATCCTCAACGACCATTGTAGTGGATACTAAATCCTGTTCCCATCTGTAATCTGCTAACCACTCACCGACTTAATGGCCGATGCGTGTGGTCGGGGAGCCACGGGCAGCCAGCCCCAGGTGTGCCGTGGTGGGTGGCGCCCTCTCCGAGTTCTTCATCATTTGCCTGTGGTTTACCCTGTGCAGACCCTGGGTGGGGAGGGGGTTGGAGAGAGACTGTAGCTCAGTGAGGCAAGACTTTCATGTAAGGGCAGAGGCAGCGATCTGTGGTTATTGACAAAGCCAACATTTTAATGTGGCTGGGTTTTGAAAATTTGCAGGGGAGGATAATTTATAAGCTCCTGATTAAGTTGTTTCTTTCCTGTTTCTTAACGCGGCAGTATTGAGTTTTGCCATCGTCCATCAGCAAACCTGTGGCATTTCTTCCCCCAGCTGTGGCTGTGCCCTTGTTTAGCGTCAGCCTTGCCACGTGTGTTTCTGTTTAAACCCACCTTTACAGTTTGGTCTTAGTGGTTTCAGCAAATGGAGGGTTAGGGCCCAGGCGTGAGAACAGCCATGTCGGATGAAAAGGGCAGCGGGATTTGCTTAAGGACGAAATGGAAGAAGAAAAGGCTGAACCACTTTAGAACTGACCACGGTGTGACTCACCCTCACGGTTCCAAAGACGAGTTCTGGATGATGCTTCGGGACCAGTCAGTTTTTCCAGGCTATAAGGGAGGCTGCATCTGGACAAGCTTATTGGGCAGACAGGGGTATTGTCTCTTATCAGCTTTGTGTCTTCCGGAGACCCCCGAAAGCTTTGAGTTTTTTTCAGACCTGTTTACTCTAAAGCAGTGGTTCTCAACCTTTCTAATGCCGCAGTGTATTTTCATTGTTGAAAAGGTGTCACGACCCACAGGCTGAGAACCGCTGCTCTGGAGAGAGTCCCATCGCGTTAGCCCTTGGGACATGATCTGCCTCTCTGGGGTCTCTCTTGCTGACCCTGTGCACTGCAGCTGCAGAGAGCACACGCATCTGTCATCTCGCGTGGTTTGTCCAGGAACCACGGAGGCTCAGAGTTACAAATACAGAGAGGGCTACGTGGTGGACTCAAAAGTCCCCCCCGCCGCTGTGCCTCAGACCCGAGCTTCTGCCCTAGACTGCAAGCCAACACTGGACTCTGTCCCAGAAGCATTTTCCTGATGAACATTTTCTCCCTTCTGTTAACGTCCCTGTCCTCCCCAGACTGTATAGCCTGCGTCAGTTATTTTCTTGTTAGTGACACCGTGGCCATGCTTTGTGCTTCATGTGCAAACAATTGAACAAGGACTTAAAAGACACCCATTTAACTTAAGATAAATTATGGGAGGAATTATGAAGTAGAGACTCCTGAATAAAACTAGGATGTTTTTGAAAAAGGAAATACCATCCCTGCCTGCACTGGCGAGGGAGTGGCAGGGTTTAGGTGAGATCCCCTGTAAGGTGGGGTGAGACGCAGTGGAGTTGGGGTTCACACGAAGGCTCTCTGTTCTTCTTTCTTCTCAAGATTGGAGATAAAAGCTGTTCTAGTCACTCCAGCAGCAATACGCTCTCCAGCAACACTTCTAGCAACAGCGATGACAAGCACTTTGGGTCTGGGGACCTGATGGACCCTGAGTTGCTGGGGCTGACCTACATCAAAGGGGCCTCCACCGACAGCGGCATCGACACAGCCCCGTGCATGCCCAGTGTCCTCGGCCCCATGCACCTGGCCGGCAGCAGGTCCCTGATCCACAGCCGGGCTGAGCAGTGGGTTGACGCTGCCGACGTCTCAGGGCCCGAGGACGAGCCGGCCAAGTTGTATACCATGCACGGCTACGCCTCTGCCATCTCCGCGGGCAGCGCTGCTGAAGGCAGCCTGGGTGACCTCAGCGAGATATCCTCTCATTCCAGGTAAGCCCCGCCACAGGCCACACCGCACCTGTTGGGGCCACCTGCGCCCTGCCTGCTGGGTGGAGCAGGGGCCTGAAGTTCACGCTATGGGGCTTATGGGTACATTGTCACTCTTCCCCCCACTGTCCAACTGCAGAAAAAGCAGTGGTTTCTAGAGTCTAATCGTGAAAGTTTACATGTTAAGAAGTCACTTATTTGTGATCTTACTTTTCTTTTTCTTTAAATTTGCAAAGTGAGAAGGCAGTAGAAATATTAATCACTCTAGTCAGGCCACTTAGGTTTCTCTCCCAGTTCAGCCTGTTGTTTCTATACATTTTGGAGAAGAGGTGGCAAGCCCGCTCAGCTTCTGAGTATAATCGAAGTCAGTGAGGGCAGCAGGTGGCTCCCTTCTGTGAGGGCACGTGCCCACCTCTTCCCTGTCCCTATGGCTCAAGGGCAGAGGAGACCTGAGATCTTCTGTGTAACAAAGAAAGTGTGTTCAGCTTGGCAGCTGGGGTTTATTTGGTAAAGACAAGCTGAATGCAGAGGGATTGTGTTCTGAGTGTTCCAAATGGACATACGTAATACATCGTGACAAGTGATTCTAAACGCTCATTGATGTAAGTCTCTACCGTGGACCTAAAACTCCTAATTTGTGATTCTTGTCTTCACCTTCAAAGACTAGGTAAAGAAATATATTTTATCAGTTATTCTGTGGACAGAATTTAACTTTTCATACACCTCCCACTGTTATATTTTTCTTCTCTAAGGCTTTCTCTAGTTCAGCTCCAAGATACTGACTCTTTCCCAGAACTCCTCTAAATGTTGGTGGACAGAGTCAAACCGGCTCAGAATGGGAATGTTCTCATAGGTGCCTGTGTTGTGCTGAAGCTTTTGTCTAGATAGTACTTGAGGCCTGTAGGGGCCACTGTGAGGGCCTGCTGTGCTCCTCAGAGTCCTCCCTTGAACCCTCTCCTCTTCCTCACCCAGCCACTGCTAAGGGAGCCTGAGTGTCATTTACATTAAAAGTTAAGGAAAACTCTGCTCCGATTTTTATACAACCAGGGTAGTGTTGGTGCTCTTGTAACCAGCAAGTCTAGCACTATCAAGGTTCTGCTCCACCAACTAGCTCAAATGATACTGTGTAAAACTAGGTCCCTCCATCCCTGGGGCACTTGACAGCCCCCCAGAATGTCAGCATTCCTCTCTTGGGTAAAAACAGCTGTAATATCTTCAGGCTACCCATATTTATACTTCTCTGTCCCCAGGAAAAAAGTGGTTCTTCTCCAGTTTCTGCAGGAGAGATGGGTTCTGCCTCCTCTGAGGGTGCCATCCTCCCCTCCTCCCCTCATCCCACGTTCCTGACTTCAATCACTGTAGTGGGGTGGCATTGCCTGGGACAGGTAGGCCCTCTCTTGGACCACCAAGCCTTGCACCTGACGAATGGCTAACGTAGCCACTTTCCCAGAAGAAAACCAGAGTATTGTTTGATGAGGAGAGAAGGCCGTGCACCTGAGGTAGCAGACACCATACAAGTCTGCTCCAGACTCTGTCTCTGTGCATTGGGCCAGACCTTTCCACCACTTTTTACCAGTTCTGTTTAGTAATTTGACTTAAAGTAGATTTAGTACTAATAACTAAAATAATTATCAGTAAATTTGGTTTCCTGAATTATTCCTGTCTTAATTTCAGGAATAATTAATTAAAAACTGGCCATCCTTACAAAAGCCATCTTGGGATTTTATAACCTTTCAACATATTCAAAGCTTAGATGATTTGTAAAAGAGCTGATTTCATGATGCCTTTTTAGGGAAATGTAATTGGCATCCCAAAGTTTCATGTTACAATTAAGTATAATTTCCACAGAACCTACTTTCAGAGCACGTTAAGTTGGTGATAATTTGGTAGGGATTTTTATAGGCATTTGAGGTACTTTTTCTTGAGTACCTTAAACATTCGCTAATTTAACGGGTGAGGCTATTAGAAAATCTATAAAAGTGCTAGACTGAATATCTGAGTGACTCTACTGTTTCCCCACCATTCTAAGTTGAACGTGGCATGACGTTTGAGGAACTGACGTCCGTGGAGTGAGTGGAATTCTTTACCATAACTGCTTTCCTTGTAATTCTTGGTTGAAAGTGACTTTGAAGCAACATTTCAACTTGTGTCGTAAGCTTTTTCTCAATGTGGAATCTTTTTAATGCCTCCTCCTGTCTGCCCTCTGAGCTGTACAGGGGACAAGTTGGTGGCTGGGGTAAAATTTATTCACCTGGTTTTCTGTAGGCTGAGGTAGAAGGCACATGGCTCCTCAAAACATAAGGAACCGACCTATCGAGTCATTCTGAGATTTTGCCAACTCTGAAATGCCAGGCCCCAACTGGGGCCTAGGTGTCTGTGCGGGAGAATCCCTCAGTCCCATACGGTCCTCTTCTGTCCCGGTTCAGGTTGTTGTGTGGTCACCTCAGAGCTGAGGCCCCCTGCTCAGGATCTGGGTGGTGACAGGGAGTAGCCCAAGTAAGAGAGAGAGGAGTAAAATCTCAGGAACTGACATTTGTAAACACCTGCTAACATCATACCCAACCCTCAAGCGTCCTGTGTCCACATCCTGTGTTTTGCTGTCATTCCAGCAGCCACTCTGAGCTGAAATGGTTTGTGTGTACTGTGTACTCTGAAGTGGTCTGTGTGTACTGTGTACTCTGAAATGGTTTGTGTGGACTGTGTACTCTGAAATGGTTTGTGTGGACTGTGTACTCTGAAATGGTCTGTGTGTACTGTGTACTCTGAAATGGTCTGTGTGTACTGTGATCTCTGAAGTGGTTTGTGTGGACTGTGTACTCTGAAATGGTCTGTGTGTACTGTGTACTCTGAAATGGTCTGTGTGTACTGTGTATCTCTGAAATGGTCTGTGTGTACTGTGTACTCTGAAGTGGTCTGTGTGGACTGTGTACTCCGAAGTGGTCTGTGTGGACTGTGTACTCTGACGTGGTCTGTGTGGACTGTGTACTCTGACGTGGTCTGTGTGGACTGTGTACTCTGAAGTGGTCTGTGTGGACTGTGTACTCTGAAGTGGTCTGTGTGTACCGTGTATCTCTGAAGTGGTCTGTGTGGACCGTGTACTCTGAAGTGGTCTGTGTGGGCCGTGTACTCTGAAGTGGTCTGTGTGTACCGTGTATCTCTGAAGTGGTCTGTGTGGACTGTGTACTCTGAAGTGGTCTGTGTGGACTGTGTACTCTGAAGTGGTCTGTGTGGACTGTGTACTCCGACGTGGTCTGTGTGGACTGTGTACTCCGAAGTGGTCTGTGTGGACTGTGTACTCCGAAGTGGTCTGTGTGGACTGTGTACTCCGAAGTGGTCTGTGTGGACTGTGTACTCCGAAGTGGTCTGTGTGGACTGTGTACTCCGACGTGGTCTGTGTGGACTGTGTACTCCGAAGTGGTCTGTGTGGACTGTGTACTCTGAAGTGGTCTGTGTGGACCGTGTACTCTGAAGTGGTCTGTGTGGACCGTGTATCTCTGAAGTGGTCTGTGTGGACCGTGTACTCTGAAGTGGTCTGTGTGGACCGTGTACTCTGAAGTGGTCTGTGTGGACCGTGTACTCTGACGTGGTCTGTGTGGACTGTGTACTCTGACGTGGTCTGTGTGCACTGTGTATCTCTGAAGTGGTCTGTGTGGACTGTGTACTCTGAAGTGGTCTGTGTGGACTGTGTACTCTGAAGTGGTCTGTGTGGACTGTGTACTCTGAAGTGGTCTGTGTGGACTGTGTACTCTGAAGTGGTCTGTGTGGACTGTGTACTCTGAAGTGGTTTGTGTGGACTGTGATCTCTTCCCACAGAAAGTAGCTGTTGCTTCCTTCCTTCCCCTCAGAGCATCGTAGTTTGAGCTGATGGGGTCACGGCCTGTCTTGTTCACTTGTTTCTACAGCACTGGGTACGGTTCCTTGCCTATGTCGGGTGTCTGAAGATTTGTTGATTAAAGGAAGCACCTAGGAAGCGTGCTGGTAAATGCTTACCAGTCGAGTGAGTAAGCCAGTGCCGGGAACCTGGAGAAGTGGGGGGAACACAGGATCAGCCACCCCCAGTTTGCAGCCTCAGAATCCCACCTTGGTATAAGGTCTGTGCTTAATGATCCAGTTCTGGTTTTTTACTACCAGCACCAAGGCACCTTCCCTCCAGCCCCAACACAAGTGCTCAGTCCCCACCAACCCCCCAGGGGTGAAGCAAGGGCAGAATTATGTATATGGCATGAACCCCGATAGTGCTGAAGAAGTGAAGGGAGGACTTACACTGTTTAAGGCAAACTACCGTCATATGAGGAGAGGGCAGGGGGATGGGAGGCAGCCACTACACGGGACAAGCACACACCCCACCTACTTTCTCTGCTGGACAGTCCTAAAATTCACCGTGCACGTTTCTTCAAGGTCAGAGCCCTTAGAGAAGAGCTCAAAATATAAAGCAGGTATTCACATTAGCCTAACAAAGACTTTACAAAGGGAAATACATCAACTGAAAGCAATTCCGTATTCTGATTCTGCTGTAAATGGCTCATGTGATTATGTTATTATTCATGTCACCAATGTCACCATACCGTTCTCCTGGGACAGATGATTAGAAGTTGGCAGTATAGCTCTCTATTAGTCCAGAAGGAAAGAATTTGTGAAAAGTTTGTTGCCAACATTCTTAAAATGTTTACTAGCTTCAGAAAAAACTTCTGAAGGGCAGTGCCTATGGCTCAAAGGAGTAGGGGCCAGCCCCATATGCCAGAGGTGGCGGGTTCAAACCCAGCCCCGGCCAAAAACTGAAAAAAAAAAAAAAAAAAAAAAAAAGAAAGAAAGAAAGAAAGAAAAAACTTCTATATGTAATGATGTTGCTGCTCGTAAACAGATTTGTGTGATATTACTCATCAAATAGATTAAATGCATTCGTTCTTAAAGTTAACCTTAAATTATTTTACTATTGGGATAAAAGACATTTTTTAATCAAGTCTAATTTAGAAAAGTATTTTTTTATGGAGCAAATGGAAGGATGCATGAAGTTTATGACTGTGCTGTCCTTCACTGTGCATTTTCAAAACAGCCCAATTCCATTATTTCAGGGGAAGAATGATAGTGACCTGCACAAGTGCAGCCTGTCCCCCTCACCGTGACCCAGGCACCCTGCCTTTTTGCTGTGTTGTGTCTCGGAAGCGATCAAAGGCTTTGAAGCGCAAGGTGCACAGGAGCTAAAGGCAGTGCTAGTCCTTCGTTGGGTTCTCAGTGGGGAAACTGAGCCATAAGCATTATTGGGACCACCCAGAGACTAGCACATGGGCCGTATATTAGATAGTGGTATTATATTACTTTGGATAATATGATAATCACATTGTGTATTATGTGAGAGAAAGACCTTATTCATAGGAAATAAATGCTAAGATATGAGAATATGATGTAATGATGTTTGCAAGTGATTCTCAGATGGTTCAGAGAGGCGTCTATGTGGTTGGACAGGTAAGTCTGGGAACTCATCCTAGAATAAGTGCTGCACACCCATTGCTGAAAGCACTGTAGTCATCTTCCATGTATTCCCTTTGGGAAGCTGTGCACTGATACCAGTTCCAAAGCAATTTTGGAACTCTTATTCTGGAGTGGCCATCATAGCTGCGTCGTCGTACGAGAGCTGACAATTAGCTAACACATCCTAGACAAAGTGCTTTCAAGGCGGACTGGGCACTGGTGTCAGTACATGCTCAGCTGGGACTTCAGGGTAAGATACGTTAGTACAGCAGGAGCCTCTGCTGCCCTGAGTGAAGCTCTTTAGATAGAAAGGACTCCTGCCTATGATGACCCTTTCATGGTCCCATTCCGAAAACTAACTATATTTATATAATAGTTACCCTGTACTGTACACTGTTCCCAGTGCTCACTGGTTCTTACTCTGATAATCTTCAGGACAGCCTTCTGAGGCAAATACTGTTATTATCCCAATTTTACAGATAAGAAACTGAGGTTAAGAAACCTGCCCAGGGTCTCTCACTGGTGAGTGACAAAGCTGGTACTGGGACCCAGGATATTTGGGTTGTGCTTGAATATTAAATTTTCTGAAAGTAAAACCCACCTACCTTTCTAAACTCTGAACTTACAACTGTAACTTAAACTTTTGAAGTTATTCATATTCATAAAGCAATTTCTAATCTGTTTTACTCACTTTCATAAAATATTACCTTAATTGATCTTTCTGATATAAAAAGGTATTAGCTTTCTAAATATACTTCTAGCAGCCACCCCTTAATTTCTCAGTCAGAAAGCAGTTTTTCTAGCCTAAGTTTAACCACTAACGTGTGAAACCTTTACTGTTTTTAGGGGTTCTGTCTGTCTCCGCATTGTCCTGTTGTAGCTTATGACAGTGCAGCAGACTCCCCTGTAACTACCACCAGGTTCAGCCTAGCGCATTGCTGTGTATGGAAGCTCTCTGCGTCCTTCCCAATCACAGCCCCTTCTCTTCTCCCTGGAGGTAGCCACTGACCCGGATTTTGTGATAATCATCCCCTTTTTTTATATATTTTCCTGAACAACACGTTCTTCAGTTTTGCCTGGTTTTGAACTTGATTAAAATATTGGCTCATAGTCATCATACTCCTTGTGACTTGCTTCCCAACATTCCCGGTGTGGTTGTGAGGTTGCCTGAGTTGTCTGTAGCCTCCGTCCATTCGTTCATTCATAGAGTATTCCATGCACTTGTTCATAGTTACTAATTGAATGTCCTTCTACTAT
This sequence comes from Galago senegalensis, assembly GCA_963575145.1. Classification (NCBI taxonomy): domain Eukaryota; kingdom Metazoa; phylum Chordata; class Mammalia; order Primates; family Galagidae; genus Galago; species Galago senegalensis. Next base: position 21,465 of record CAUYTI010057289.1, on the reverse strand, counting down.
TGAGGACTTGGGTTTCTACATCAGGGAATTATCAAGGTCTGTGCTTCTAATCAGCACTGTTCCGTGTTTGTAATTGTACACATGGAGCAGTTTATTGAGTGTATACACTTGGAGCAGAATTGCTGGGCCGCGTGCTCCGCAGGTGCTCACCCCTTCCTAGGTAGGGCTCACACTGTCTTATAAAGCCTGCTTCTCCCATCAGCAGTCTGAGGAAACTCACTGCTTCAAGATCACTAGGATCCCCAGACAGCCACTCTCATCTCTGCCGAGCACGTCACGGGGTCCATTCCATTACGGTTTGCATTGGCATCTCCCTGGTAACAGCTGAGCTGGAGCACCTGCTTCTGTAAACACATTCACCATTTGAGGTTCTTCTTTTTGAAGCATCAGTTTCAAAAATGTTTCCTCATTTTTCTATTAAATTTCCCCAACGATCATTTAGCAGACACACAACTTGCACCTGAGCAGTCTTAGCCTTCATAAAATAAGATTTTCTATAGCAAGCTGCGTGGTCAAGAGAAGGCTTCATCTGCCTCACCGTGCCTGATTTTGCTCCTGTAGGACCTGAGTCCTGTGAAGCCACGTGGCTCTGTTTGGCCGTGTGCCAGCACTGCTGAAATCTGATTGTATTGCAGCTTTTGTCTGTTTTTCCCCTTAGCGGTTCCCACCATTCGGGAAGCCCTTCGGCTCATTGTTCGAAAAATAGTGGGTCTCTGGATACATCCAAAGTCTACATCGTGTCTCACAGCAGCGGTCAACAGGTTCCCGGGTCCGTGTCCAAGCCCTACCACAGACAAGGGGCAGTGAACAAATATGTCATTGGCTGGAAGAAATCAGAAGGCAGCCCGCCCCCCGAGGAGCCCGAAGTGACGGAGTGCCCTGGGTAAGGTGGCTGGCTGTTCTTTCCAGGGGATTGACGGATTAAATGTACCCCCCAAACCCAAGGGGGGAGATGATCGAGGATAATCTAAAAGTATCTTTTTTAAACTCCTTAAACATTGGTATTTATATTTCTTTCTGTTTTCTCTTTGATTTTTACATAAAAAATGAAATCTGTGTTCTTTGCTTTTATATTAAAAAAGCTCCCTGCAGTAGGAAAGTCATAGTAACCTGCCCCTGACAGTGTGAACACAGTTGCTGTTAAACACGCAGGATTGAGGGCAGTTTGAGTCCCACAGAGGCCGTGTGTTTCTTAAAGTTGCTGTGTAGGTGAGATCATCACAGCAAGACATTTTCCCTGACTTTAGCAGCTCCTGATCTCCCTTCAGTGCTTAGGGTTTTTGAGGCTACGTTGGGGGAAGGATGCTTTGTATCTATTTGAAAAGAGAAAAAAATACTGATACCTTCTTTTGTAACACTTACAAACGCTATGATGATGCCCTTGTGAAGAGACCGGCAAAGAAATCTCACTTCTAGGATGTAGAGTAATGCTGCTGAGAGCTTTTCAAATATTTGTTTGCTTATATTTTTTAAAGGTTAATCTGCTAAATTTCCAGGCCACTGTGTCTTGGTGCCCCTGCGTGTGATAGTGTCATCAGGTGGTCATACACGTGGGGTCAGTGCTGTGATGACACTTCAAAAAAAGGTCTAGATTTTAAGTTTGGTCAGTGAACTGGTATTACTTTTTTTTTTCCATTTTTGGCCCGGGCCGGGCTTGAACCTACCACCTCCAGTATATGGGGCCAGTGCCTATTCCTTTGAGCCACAGGTGCTGCCTTGGTATTACTTTTTTCTCTTAAAAAATGATCTCATGTCTAAACATAAACATTGCAGGATAATGCCTTCTAAATTAAAAATCATTTTAGTACTAAAATTAAACATGAAATCTCTTTGGTAAAAACATCATGCACTAATTGCAAAGACTTGTTTAGGAAGGACTTTTATAGTGATCACTGCACCTTTCTATTAGAATGCAAACATTAGAATGATACACTGGTTGGTATTTCTGCCTAATAAGAGTCTTCTGAGTACGTCACAGAAATTCACTCCAAGCCTTTTTTAAGTTCTATGAAATATTTTTTAGAAGCATTTAATATGCTGCCATAAGCATTCTGTTCAGGCCAGGTGCCGAGACTCAGGAAAGTGTGAAAGGATCCCATTTGGACATACCTTGTGCAAAAAAGCCCAGGGTTTATGCATTTTCTCTCACCAGCTTGATGACACTAACATTCAGCCAGAGACACAATGTGAGAAAGAGCCTTGGATCTCCAGGCTTGTGGGCACAGCCAAGGAGACTCAGAGCGTGTGTCCCTACCCTGGACTCCAACTGACCCCTGGGGTGCAGATGGAGAAAGGGATATAGAAGTCTTTCAGTTCCTTCTCCAGTGTTGTAGGGGAAGATTTGAACTCACAGTGGTTATCACAGAGGTTGGTGCTGGGATTCGAGACCAGGGCTCCTGGTTGGCGTGGCAGGCATCCCAGGCCCTGCCAAGCAGGGGGATCATACAGGTTCCCAGTAACTGGCCTTGAATTCTGTTTTACCAGTCTCTGAAAGGTATGCTTAGAAAGCTCTCAGCCACCCCTGCATGTCTGCACCACTGAGAACTAGGGAACTTCTAGGGTCTCATCCTACACAAATAGAAAATCTGCCGGGCTCTCCAGAAGTTTGACCTAGGCCAGTTACTGTTTTAAAATAACATTGTAGCACCTTGCTGATTATTTGTGTTAATAATGTAATCGTAAAGGTTTAAAGTAATTTACACAAACAGACAGTTCTGTCTCCAGCTTCTGTTGCCATCATGCTGTTCCGTCTGCCCTGTCCGGCACCCTCTCAAAAGGGGCTGCTCTGTACCCTCTAGCCTGGAGGTTTCCACGGTGACATTTCACTCACAAAGTCATCCTTGCCTACACATGGTAGACACACATATCACACAGGCACGCACACCCCACAGATACAGCACCCGCACCCCGACTGGGTGTCCTGTTACCTCTGTGCTCACACTGGTGTACAGTAAACCCTGGGGGATACTTATGACGTATCATTGGAGAAGTTTTTAAAAAACTACTAATTTAGCAGAGAAAGCTTATGATTTTTATTCACTAGAATAACACATTGTAATCATAACTATAGGTATAATATTTTTATCTATTCGGTTGTCGGTAAGAGTTGGCTTTTTCCCCTGTGTCTTTCCCAGAGTGAGCAGGCCCTGGCGCTGTTGGCTACTTCTTGGGCGCACTCTGCATAAGGACAGCATCGCTTTCCTTCTCTGGCTTTTGTGCAAAAACCCTCATAGGTCTTGGGTTCTTCCTGTAGCTCCCATTGGCATGTCATGCCATCCTTGGGACCACTCAGTTTGGGGTCACGATCTAAAAGTCTCAAAAAGGCTTCTTTTTCAGAGCCACTGTTCACGTCGTCAGCACAGCTTGTGCTTTAAGAAGTGACAGGTGTACACAAAGCTGGCCGACCTCAGGAACAAAGCAGGAGCTGTAGAGGTTTTTAGATGATCGTTCTTAATTTTGAGCATATCTGTGTAGCTTCCTTACGGTACTGATTTCCCAGGGAGCTGTCATACTGTGACGAGAGAGCCGTACTTTTGAAATAAAGAGTCATCTCAGAGGCACAGGACAGTGACACTCAGGTCTCTCTCAGTAGCTGCTGCCATGGGCCGTGACTGCCTCGAGGGTGGCACTTCAGGCTGCGTGGCAGAGACTGTTTGCCTCCACTGACGGTGCAGCCGTGGTTATTTACTGTGTCTTCAGCGAAGTTTGGTTGCTCGGGCAGCATTTCAGAATAAACCTTTTTAGAATGATGCCCCAGTTTTCGGTATGGAAAGGGGCTAAAACAGTAATTCAGCCTGACAGTCTTTTGTTGTCTATAAATACATTTTTATATACTGATAATTAAGGGAGACAGCTGCTTTATTTATCCAAATAGCTTTGTGGAATTGCTGATAATAACACATGCTTGGTACATGCCTGAATGGATCACTCTTAAACCCCAGGCTCCCTCGGGGGAGAGAGCTCTGGTTACCTGGGTGTGATTGGGGTCTGGTTGTCCAGCCTCAAGAGATCAGCTCTCTCCAGTGAGAAGCACAAGAGTTGCTTCAAAAGACATGTGATAATCTCTGATGAATTATTGAAACCATGTTTTCTGATACAGATTAGGAAAGGGAAAACAGCTTTATTTTAAAAGTTGGCTATATCGTTTTTTTTTTTTTTCATCCTGGGCTTTGGGGATCTACTTTGTTCCTGAATTATTCAGAAATCTGTCTTTGTAGCTGGGCTCATTTCACAAATGTGAACTAGCATGGGGTTTGGAGCAAATGAAGCTGAAGTGAACTGACTTAAGAGCTGTGTGCGTTTGTGGACGTTGAAGCTGGTTACTAGGTTTTCCTTCTTACAAATAGGCTTGATTTCCACTGTTTGAACAGGATGTATGGGGAGATGGACGTCATGGCCACGGCAGCCCAACATCAGACAGAGGTGGGAGATGCTGTCGCAGAAGCGCAACACGTTCTGTCCAAAGAAGATTTTCTGAAACTGATGCTTCCTGACAGCCCTTTGGTGGAGGAGGGGAGAAGAAAGGTTAGTGACTTTTGTGGGGCTTTGAAGTTATCAGAAACACTAAAAAAAATCCAAAAAACTCTAAAGAAACTCAGAGGTGTGCAGGGCACTCCCGTGTGCATGGTCTCTGGTGCCCTCCCAATTGATCAGTGCCTACTTGGCCATTTCCGATTTTTATCAGCAAGCACGGGGGGCCTAGGAGAAGTTATGAAGAGAGCTGTTTGTTTTTGTTTTTAATCTCAGAGCTAAAATTCAGACAGCTCACCCTTAAACCCCAGCTGCAGCAATGATTAGCTGCATGGCTTTACAGTAGTGCCTTGGCCTCTTGGTCTCCAGGTCCTAATCTGAAAAAAAGGAGATTCTAATACTGGGGAGAGCAAAGGTAAGACGTCAGACGTGAAGGCCTGGTGCAGTCCCTGGCCGTAACTGGTGGTCATGACCAGTATCTGTTAAAATTCACACCACCTGACTTTTGTTCCAGAACTCTAGCTTCTGCTCCAAGGTGTCCTTCCTTATGTGTAATCCTGTTCCAGAAATGAACTGGAATCAGACACGACACTGCCTGCAGGTATCACAAATAGGGTTGAACTTGAATGCTGCCGTTTAAAGATACGCAGAGTTCACAGGGACGCCTGTGCTTTAATCTCGTAAACTAACCCCACGTTCCCGTGTTTAATGGTGTTCAGTGTAATAGTCCCTGGGAACATTAGATTACTTACTGTTATTACTTTCTGTTTCATTATTATTACAGTACATTAACTCACTTTGCCAAATAATGTAGAGTATTAAGGGGACTTACAGGCCGTTCAGTCTAATCACCCCTTTTTGCACATAACTGAGGCCCCAAGTGGTGAAACGTGAAGTCCACATACATGTTGGGTGCCAGAGTCAGGAATGGAATCCATGTCTGTCAACTTCTGATCCAACACTTATTCGTTTCAAGGGAAAAGGGAAAAAGAAATCAGGCCTTGCCATGTTGACCTCTGTCGGGGTAAACAGCAAGTCTTTGTGTTCCGTGTTCCCCCTAGTAAAACAAAGCTGCAATTAACCTAATTGTGTTTTAGAATAACACGCTAATTAGATACCACCTTCAAGGTGTTTTCATCTGATACGCTGTAATCAAGTCCTAAAGAACTTGCTAGTTGTGTGTGAAGAGGCCATCCCCTCAGACCTCAGTCCGGAATCTTTTTTTAAACTTGTATCAGGTCATGTCTAAGGTACTGTCTGAGCTCAGGTGTAAAGGCAGGTGGTAGGAAGAGTGCACACAGCTTTTCTGTTTGTAGGAATGAACTTCTCCTTGGCATGTTTTTTCCTCCTGAGACCAATCAGCCCCTTCTCCTAGTGTCCCTGTGACTGGGTAGCTGGTCCGCGTTCATCAGCAGGGCAGGACTCACATGATAGGAGTATTTTTAGCCTTCTTGCTTCATTCACAAATGTAAATAGCCATGTCTGTATTTGTTTGATGTGAACGTTCTGCCTTTTGCTATTGTTTGTGTGAAAGGAACGTGGTTCTGTACGCAAAGGAAGCAGGTGGAGATTGAGACAGGATGTAACTTTTCTCAAGTAGTTCACTGCTTGCTTCCTTGGTGAGAATTTTCCTTACCCTACGATTTAACACGTCACTTTAATGACTCCTTTAAATCTGATTATGGTACATTATATATCTAGACCTCCAGCAATCACAGACTGTTGTGAACCATGCTTCTAAGAGGACAATGAGATTTTACTGGACTGATAACCGTGTTTTATGCCTGTTTGTGTGGATGGCCTAGAAAGCGTCAGTGTTCAAAATTAGTTTTTTCTTATTATTTAGATTAGATTGAACTTCACATGTACTTGATTGGTAAGGAAATTGCCTAATATTAAAATGTAGTCATTTCAAATTAAAATCCAGCCAGCACTACGTATGGCTTTGAATAACTATTGCCTGAAATGGCAACCTTGTGTATATGCAGGAACTGTCACTGGTACAAGTTTATGGAGGTTTCATTTAACATTTCAGAATTAATAAAGCTGTGCATGTCTAATTCATGATAATATCTCCCGAAATGTCAAATGTGAAATTCAATAACTGTACCCAAGCCCTGGCACGTTCGCCTCGGCGGCCTGCGTGCCGGGTCTAGCCGTCCTGAGCCAGCAGGGGGAAGGCTCAGAAGCTGTCACAGTAGCATCTGAAACCATTGGACTTCGTCACATAAATTCTGTGCTTTCTGTTGTTTAATGTCTGCCCCTCCCACCCCCAATCTTGTTTAAACCCTAGTTTTCCTTCTACGGGCACCTGTCTCCACGGAGGTCGCTGTGTCGCACGCTGTCTGACGAGAGCATCTGCAGCCACAGGAGGGGGTCCTCCTTTGGCAGCTCCCGAAGCTCCATCCTCGACCAAGCCCTGCCCAACGACATCCTGTTCAGCACCACGCCACCCTACCACAGCACTCTGCCTCCGCGGACCCAGCCCGCACCCAGCATGGGGAGCCTGAGGAGTGAGTGAGGGGCCCCGCTGCCCCGGCAGCCCTGGGTGGCACCTGCCTGCGGCTCTTCAGTGCATCTCCAACACAGCTTGGGGCTGGTTGCTTTTGTTTTTTAAACTACAGGATGTCCATACAGTTTGTGTGCAATTTAAAATAGTTTGACGCTGTAAATTGCACACGAACTTTATGGACACCCTGTATATCATTTGGTGAGTTTTTTTTTTTTTTCTTTTAAGTAATTTTGAAATACAAACACCCAGAGTGGACATTTCAACAAAGTTGGGCCATACCACCTATTTTGAAGGAAATTGAAAAATTGGTATTAGACATTTGTATTAAGTCCAATAGTGACTTTTAGTTAGTAGCTCCACTTTTATGTCTATAAAGGAAAAGATGCCTAAGGCCTGATCTTTTAAAAAAAGAAAACAGTGGTGTGAGTGGTGGGCTTTCTTGTGGACAGGAGGCAAGGCGCTGAGTTTGATTTTCTAGCTTTCTATGTCTTTTAAAGTTTAATATTCAATGGCGGTAAAAGTGACAGGTTGGCAGAGGAGTTCAGAGTCTTGAACCTGGCTTTATCCACGGGAGGCTTTATGCCCTTGTGGAGGTGACATGTGGCTCTTGTCTCAGCTGAATCCAGTTTACTAATCACAGGTCAGCCTCGTGATTTCTAGAGGATTTTCCTTCAAATCATAAAAATCAGTGATGTTTACACAGTGTCAGTTCTTTATTAATATGTCAGTTTTTAAGGGAATTGTTTTGTACATTAGCTTCATTTCCCTTATTCATAGTTAATTTCTGTTGTACAGAACAAATGGAAATTTAATGAGAAATATGTTCACGTCGTTCTAGAAGGATGTTTTATTTCATCATAGAAAAGCATTATCTTTGGAACCAGTTTGAACTTCCTAATACACATAGAGGTTCCAGGCTCAATGAAACCAAAGTTCTTTTAATAATAATGTTTCTAATGTTTATAACATCATTGGAAATGAACCTTGTCTCATAAAATCCTTAATCTGTTTTTTAAGTAACATAATAACTTGCCTGTTATAAGGAATCCATTTGCCTAAATTGAAGAAATCTTTAAACTCCTTCTTGATAACCGTGTGAAAGATGCTTTTAGACAGTGGTCCTCGCCTCCCTCCCATTTTCAACTGAGTCTAAGAACTCCCAGGAATATTAGAGATCTGTAATAGTTTCAACTATTATTTTCTAATCAGGGTCGTGTCTTAGGTGGCATAAATCCGTGATGGCATCTGCAGTGTTAGTTCAGGTTTCCAGTTGTCAACACTCTGTATTATCCCAGGACAGTGGTTCTCATTCTTCCTAAGGCTGTGAGCCTTTAATACAGCTCCTGGGGGTCACGACCCACAAGTTGAGAACCGCTGTCCTAGGAGATGGCTGTGCTCTGTGTGGGAACCTGCAAATGGGTCCCCGACCTTGCTCACCCACTTTCCTCGGCTGCCTGGACAGTGAGCCAGGGCTGTCACAGAGGGATTACTTCCTTTTCTTAACTGGACAGAAGGAACATTTTGGGTTGTGCTCCTAAGGCTTGGGAGAGCTGATTTGAAATAACATGCTCTGGGGCAATGCCTGTGGCTCAGTGAGTGGTGTACCAGCCTCAAATACCAAGGGTGGTGGGTTCAAACCTGGCCTCAGCCAAACTGCAATGGAAAAATGGCCAGGCATTGTGTCAGGCATCTGTGGTCCCAGCTACTTGGGAGGCTGAGGCAAGAGAATTGCCTAAGCCCAATAGCTGGAGGTTGCTGTGAGCTGTGATGCCACGGCACTCTACCGAGGGCGACAAAGTAAGGCTCTGTCTCTACAATACAAGAAAAAGAAAGAAATAACATGCTCTGATGCCCCAGGCAGGTCATACCTTTTCTATAAATTCATGGGACTTAGGAGACAATAGCATTACAGCCCTAGTGACATCCCCAAGCACAAGGGATCAGTCACTCTTGCCTCCTTTAGGTCTGACTGCATGTCACTTATCCAAACCCCTGTCTGATGGCCACCAGCAATATTCATCTGCTTATCAAGGGCAGAGCCTGTGCCTTACTGGCTGTTCTGTCCCCGAATACTGTGTCGTAGCTGGCATTTACTGGAATGGAAGAGATGCTCAGTGAACACCATCCGGGCAATGGTAGCCATGATAAAAACACTGGGAAGAACGATCACTGGCTTGGCAGCTCAACAATACAAAAGAAAGATGGTGACTTTGTTCCTAATTGTGTGATTTTTTCCAACCAATAGGAAAGAAAATTGAGGTGCCTTTTATTTTGTTTATTCAGGGAGAAATAAAGGCGGTTCATTACTTTAAGGAGACTGCCTTTTGACATGAGGCTTTCCTGCCTACTGGAAGATGAGGGGTTTAGATTTAAGTCCGTGCTCTTTCCGAGCTTTCATTCTAGACCTGTGCTCCTCACCCAGCAGCTCTTCATCACTATGGTCCCAGCCAAGTGTGTCCCCTGCCTTGGACAGATTTTTTTCCCTAATATGTCATCAAGCTACATAGTCACATTACCGGTTTATGTTCTGCAAGTGACTTATCGTTACTTGTGTTTTCTTGTTTATTTATCATGTCTTTCCTTTGTGACGTAAGGCTTGGTGAGAGCTGAGCCTGCCTGTCTTACCTACTGCTGTACCTCCGTCACGTGCAGGCAGTAGTCACTTCCCACATTCACCCTGGATAGACGGTGGAGCAGGTAGTGCTCAGACAAACTCAAGGAGAAAGGAGACTTCCAAATAGACAGAAATCCCATTCACGACTGGACGGGGAGGGAAATATTTCGCAATGAAGAAGAAACCTCACCAACTGTGCTCTTCCTAAAGCTCCTTGACTCTCCATGACAATTGGAGGTGGTGAGCGGGGTTGCCGAGGCTTTCTTTCGGCTATGAAATGTACACCCTGAGACCTCAGATCCCAAAGCCAGCAGTGTCACTTAGCACATGGTCTCTGCGTGCATTTTGTACAGGACAGTGGGCAGAGACCTTCAGAGCTGATTGGCTGGGCTACTGTGTTGACAGCTGGGTCCATTCACTCATTCACTCTGGACATCAGCCTCTTGGCCACCAATATTCAGATTAGTTCCTTGACACTGTTACGAATTGCCAATATGGAACTTCCAGGGTGCTTAGGAATTACTCAAAGCTTTTATTACTTTACCCAATAGGGAACTATTCCATTGAATGTTTTGAGAAGATGGCTCTTGAGCAGACAGCTGCAGGAGGGACAAGGGGAGATAGGGCAAGGGACATTAACCTCACACTCCATCTGCTGAGTTGGGGAACCAGCCACTGTCTCCCCCATTCTCACTGCATTTTGCTCCACTTGTCCACTCCGTTATTTTTTCTCTCTAGCTCCTGTTAGAGCCACCAGGGACCTTTTTGTCTAGTGACATTAGGAAAGACAGACTATGTACACAGAATGTGCATTAGGTTTGATTTTAGCCTTCAAGAGTGCCAGTGCTGGAGAAAGGGATCACTTCTTCATAAAGAAAAAGAAAACCCACAAGTTGGCATTGTTTTGGTAAAACATGATAAACAGAATGCACTTTCTGTAGAAATGTCCATATACCTGAATACGGTTCCCATTCCCTTCTCTGATGTCTCCCTGGATGGGGAGGAAAGGAGAAGGGAGTATGGGTGCAGCCGGGTCCCAGCCAGCCCGGCCTCTGCACCCTGCTTAGAACAGCACCACTCTTGCAGTTTCCTGGAGAGCTTGGCCGTGTGGAAATCAGTGGCAAAAGTAATTGCCACCTACTTGTGTAGTCATTTATTTGCACTCACTGTAGGAACCTTGGTGCAAGCAAAGCAGCTAGAGAGACAGAAGGGAGTGATTGTAAGTCAGTGAGGTTCCTTGGGTTTCCCAAAGACGGCACCTGAGGGCCAGTTCAGCCCAGTCTGTCAGCCTAGGGAGAGGCCGCTCCTGTGCCCTTCCGGCTCCCGCTCCTGCTGGCTGTTCCCATCCATTCCTGGTTTATCCCTTGGCAAGGACTGAGCACACCACATATAGAACAAACTGAACAAGCAACAACCATTGTTTCAAACAAGAGCAGGTGGAGAAGCCAGGGCGGCTGTGGCAACAATGGTGGCCATATATCCATTCCTGGGTCCCTTCCAAATGGAGGCCGGGAATGAGCTGGTGGGATGTTCTCCCATCTTCTAACGGTGGTAGCATTAACAATAGTGGTCTGATCGGTTTAAGTCTGTTAGACATCTGTTAAGAGATGCATTTGTCAAAAGTCTGTTGATCTCCCTTAAGGCCAGATTTATAAATTCGGTCTGTCTTAGTCCAGACGCCAGCATTTCACAGCTCCCCAAAAGGATGGGGGGGGACAAAAAATTACAGGTGCATTTGGTTAATTATGCCCTTTACTTAACTTAATTGCAGGCTCAGACAGCCAGGTGGTCATTACTTTGATTGGTCTAATTAGTCACATGTGTTCACAAGCAGCTGTGTGCAGCACTCTGGGCAGGTTCAGAAAAGGCCCATTAAACAAAGTCCAGTTGAAGCCTTTTCCGAACTTGTCCTCAGATGCATAATGACTTCTTAACAACTATTATTATTAATGACATAAACACTTAAAGTGCCATGATCAGAGTTTAAGGTGTAAAAGAAACAGAAAAGGGGGGCGGCGCCTGTGGCTCAAAGGAGTAAGGCGCTGGCCCCATATACCGGAGGTGGCGGGTTCAAACCCAGCCCCAGCAAAAAAAAAAGAAAAGAAATGGAAAAGGTCCATTTGTAACCAAGGGACACTCTTAAATATTCAGCACAAGATGGGTGAGTGGTTTCTGGTTCAGCCAGAAACTGATAGGACCATCCTATTACGTCAGAAAAGCACTCTAACCACCGTTTTTGTGCACAGCATATAAAATAATGCCCTTTCTTTCATCTGCTAATCAAACTAATACAGTCTCACTGTATTTTTATAATAAATTAGTCTTGCAGGCACCACTTACTTGCAGTGCTCAGCTTAGACAACGGCATTCCTCAGTCAGTTCTTTAAACCATCAGGATAGAGAATGTTGCATTTTTTACAGTTGCATAAAATCTGCAGCACTTTATTTTATTTTATTTTATTTTTAAATCATAGCTGTGTACATTAATGCAATTATGGGGTACAATGTGCTGGCTTAGATACAATTTGAAATATTTTCACCAAACAGGTTAACGTAGCCTTCCCTGCATTTGCTTAGTTATTGTGTTCAGACATTCATATTCTACATTGAGTAGATTTAACATGTACCCTTGTAAGATGCACCATGGGTGTGGTCCCACCAGTTACCCTCCGTCCACTCATCCTCTTCCCTTCCCCTCCCCTCCCTCTCCTCTTTCCCCTTCATCTTGGCCTCTGGTTGGGTTATAGCTTTTATATGGAAGTGTGGCTGTTTATAAATTGGTTTCATAGTAGGGCTGAGTACATTGGATACTTTTTCTTCCATTCCTGAGACACTTTGCTAAGAAGAGTATGTTCCAGCTCCATCCATGTAAACATAGAAGAGGTAAAGTCTCCATGTTTTTTAAGGCTGCATAATATTCCAGGGTGTAGATATACCACAATTTATTAATCCACTTGTGGGTCGATGGGCACCTGGGCTTCTTCCATGACTTAGCAATTGTGAATTGGGCAAAATCTGCAGCACTTTTAAAAAGGGGAAAGTCACCCTGAAGAAAATGGGAATTTATCCCCAGAGTCGGATGTACTCAGGAGAAGCCTTCCTGGAAGGAAGCTCCTGGGAAATACAATACTATCAGAGGCTTGATCCGCATCCCCCACTGCCGGCCTCACATCCTGGCTGACCTCCCATTAGTTTAGACTCGGCTGCCTTTTACAAACTGCCGTTTTTCCACGGTGTGTGTTTTGAGTAACTGTAGCATGTCTGTCTTTTTTCACTAAGAGCAGAGAAAGTTCCCTTGGCTGATTGGGGGGAGTGGTGCCCGTGCTCTGACTGCGACTCTGGGAGGGACGGCAGTGCCCGTGCTCTGACTGTGACTCTGGGAGGGACGGCGGTGCCCGTGCTCTGACTGCGACTCTGGGAGGGACAGCGGTGCCCATGTTCTGACTGAGACTCTGGGAGGGACGGCGGTGCCCGTGTTCTGACTGACGCTCTGCTTTTCTTTCTGTTTAGATGAGTTCTGGTTCTCTGATGGGTCCTTATCGGATAAGTCCAAGTGCACAGATCCTGGCCTGATGCCCCTTCCAGACCCGGCCACAGGGTTAGATTGGTCCCACCTCGTGGATGCCGCACGGGCTTTTGAAGGTAAAGACCTGCCACACAGCAGCTCATCCCTTGCCCCGGGAGCACTTTCTTGCAGGGCCTGTGTGGCATCTCAGGGAAGCTGTCTCTGTCTAGGTCCCCCAGTTCACATTTTGAATGGCTTGTCATTGTTGTATGATGAAAACAGCAGGCAGAGCTTAGGCTGTGACTGTGGACTCTTCCCCAAGGAACCATGGCATTTAGTAAGACGAGCCCCAGGCAGGGATTCAGAACCTGAACTACAGTTCAGGTACCAGCTGTGACCTGGTTGGGATTAGCTGTTTGTCCACCTTGACCTCTGTTTTCCTCTCTGAAAAATAAAGGCGATCATTTAGGAGCTAATATAGGAGGGGGGCCCTTCAGAAGGTCAGAGCTGGTGGACTTGGCCAGACAAGCACGGGGTGGGGAGTCCAGAGACTTGGCATGAACTGTCTACCAGTCTGGCCTTCAGTTTTCTTCTCTATAAACATGAGTGTGTGAGGGGGCTGGGCTAGCCCTCCCCTAGGGGCCTTTCAGGTACCGTGCGATTTCCTGTCATTTTTGTTGTGAGTATTAACAGGTGGAAGCTCCCTGAGGAGTGCCTTTCTCCAGCTTGCTGATGAAGGAGGCAGGGTCATTGTAGTAGGGGGTTGTTTTGTCCCCTGCCCTCTGTAAGACTCTCCTGGCATAACTGAGTCCTGGCATCCTGGGGGCACAAGCCCACTGCAGCCCCTGGGCCTCTCACTTTCCTTCTGACTCCTGCTCAGCCCCAGCACCCATGATGTCAGGCCTCAGGAAACAGAAGTCCAGCTCCTTTCCAAGCTGGGCAGGTGTGCTTTGAAGTCAGGCTGTGGAAGGGCGAGGTCTGCTACTCCACTGCCCTCACCTCAGACCAGCTAGACTGGTCAGCGAAACCTGCTGGGGGCTTTGCTCTCACCAGGCTGTGTCAGTGGCTCTAGGGTACAGGAGTTGAAGCCACCCTCCAGTTAATCCCGGGAGGAGGGAAGGAGGTCACAGGAAACCTGCTGGGGAGAAACTTCAACCCTGTGAATGTGCTGCCCTCTTAGAAGGCGGGGCCCTGCTTCTGGGTTCCCTGCTGTACAAACCACTCAGTCTACGTAGACATTTCCCAGTGCCCCATCGCTGGCGGTGAGGCCCTCATTCTCAGATGTGAACAGGAATTAGTTAAATGCTGTGGAAGTCCCTGGCCTGTGCCCCAGCTGTTTCCTGGGCTCCCCGTGCATCTGGCATTGGACTAGATGTGACGTGGCACCAAGCACAGGAAGGCTGCCCGTATCTGTCCAGAGGCAGCCAGCCAGTGGGTAGCAGCATTTTCTCTGGCATGTTCTTCACACACTAGAGTCCCCCGCTCTGAGCAGATCCCCCCGCCCCAGGCAGTGTAAGAGCACCCCTTGCTTTCTCCCTCCGTGTACCCCCTGTGTAAATATCTGCAGGGTCCTTACCATACCAACTTCTGCTTGATTCACGTCTGTCTCTTCTTAGTAGCTGCTGAGTTTCTCAAGGGACGGCTGCTTATTTTATTTCTTAAGCACATAGCATGATAATCATCAAATGAGAAGAGGTAGTACCAAAAAGTAAACAGGTATCAAATGTACACGCAAACTGTCCCAACTCATCACATAGTTTTACGCCTCTGAGATCCTTTCACATTCCATGCTCATCCTTCAGATTTAAAGTAATATCTATCACCTTGTCTCTGAACCCACCCTCATTGGTGTCTCTGATTAGTTTTCTTCTACCCCTTCAGATCATCTTCTAATAAACCACTGGATTTTTTCAGCAAGTTAGAGAAAGCAAAATGGTCCATGCAGGAGTTACTGACAGGATCATCAGTCTAGGCACTGAGTTCGTGATTGCAGCTTCCCTGCTGGGCTTTGGGCCTTCAGACCAGTCACTGAACTGCTTTGATACATGCCGTAGCGCAGATGCGGCTCAGATCTCCACAGACACTAACTCAGTGGATGTTCATGTCCCTAGAGACATGCTCAGTGGAATCGGGCCTCAGTCTGCTCATCTGTAAAATGCAGAGCTGTGCCCACAGAACCTGGAACCTGCTCTGGTCCTCAGTCTCCGGCTCCGTGGTTCTGTTCCTGCAGTAAGAGCGTGCTTGTTGTTGGCACACTAGAGAAAGGCAGGCCCCGTGGGCAGCACCTCCAGGTGTCAGTGCCTAAGTTAAACAGGGCTGGAGAGACTGTCTGACCTTTAACACAGGTAGAAAAAATAGCATGAAAGAGTTAATGCTGAGATTAAAATGTTCAGTAATTGCTGATGCAAGGGTGGAGTCCTATGGTGGAACCCAGTCGGCTCCTCTGGCCACCCAGAGTCTCTTAAATCACTGTCAATTCAGTTTGCATGTACTGCTCCACACCAGTGGCATGGTGGTGACAGGGGATGAAGATAGAGTCACCTTGCACTTTAAAGAGAAGTGGTCTTCCCCTGGGTAATCCATCTGCCCTGCTCATGACTTTATATTTTTGTACCAGTTTTCAAAGCCATTTCTGAGTGAGAGTAAACCTTACAAAGAAGGGATAGTCCTAAAAATGTCCACGTGCTTGTTTCTGTCATTGTTCCAAACTAATAAAGCCAGTTCCAAACGGCGCATTGAGTTCAGATTCCTCTGGGCTAATCCTGCACCCGTACTTTGACATAAGCTGTTAGCACATTTGATCATAGGCTTTTGAAAATGGACTCTCTGCCTGTTGGGTTGAGATCACTTGTACAATCCAATAGCATAACTGATCATAGCAGATTACTCTTTCTCCCACTGAGCCAGCTCATTTATGCTCATGTTTTGGCATATATTGTTCAAGAGCTAGAGTTAACGGCTGAGTGCAAGAGTTTAGATTTTAATGGACTGTTTGAGAATAGAGCAGAGGCACCATCTGCGTAACCATGGCAGCTCAAGTAGATTTGAACTCTGTTAGTACGAAGAGCATAGCTGTGGGTGAGAGAGACCAGGCATCCTGGGCACAGGCACCCTCCAAAGAGGAGGAGGAGACCACAGTTTACAAGGCAGTGAAAATAGAATTACGTAAGAAAAATAGAAGTAAAACCAAACAAATCTAACCATTGGAATGCTTTAAATGTTACTCTGATAATAATTGTATGGCAAGAATTAAATGAGTGATGATGAAAAATGTGCTGTTTATTAAATCTGGAATACCAGAGAGTAGATCTTTAATTTAAAAAAAATTTAGCTAACTTAACTGTACTTCCAAAAGATTTCACAAAACCTATGGAAGAAAAACACAAAAGGAAAGAAATTTAAAAGTTTTTAAAAACACCTGCCAAGTGAAATTTCACTCTAGTTTATAAATAAAATCAATAATCACTTTTTCTTTGAATATTGATAAACCAATAGCAAATTTGCTCCAATAAAATGAAAAGTACAAAGAACCAAATAAGAAAGGAGGTTGCATAAGCTTGGGAGGAAGGCGGTGGGACTGAGTGAGCTGTGCAGGCTTCCCGCATGGGGCTTTGGGGTGGGCATCACCCCTCCAGCCCCAGAACAACTACAGCGACTCCTTATTACCTCCAGGGTAGGAACCTTCTCCCTGACCTGGGGTAGGGAGACCCCCATGGTCATTTAGGGTCTTGCAGTCCCCACTGTAATGCAAACCAGGCCACCCTGAGCATAAAGTCTAGTCAAGACGAGGCCCTGTCCTTCAAGAACTTGGCTCCCTACAAAACCAAGTGTACAAATGTACAGTACAGGAATTAGCTATAGAGGGTAAAGGGAGCCTGTCCAAGTACGCTCTGGAGGTGAGAGCTCAGAGCCCCCTCCACTTACTGCAGCATGGTCACTCCTCCACTCGCTCGGCTGACCACAGTCAGGGCCCCGTACTTCACCCAGCCGTCACTCTGCTGTTTGTGCCCTAACAGTGTAGGAGTAAGCACTTCTGGGGTTACTTGGCTGGTCTCTTCTGTACAAAACACTGGTGTACCACTCTGACCTCCAGCCCCACGTGAATCTCAGCCCTCTACATTTTCTTTTGACATGTTGTCTGGATTTTAAAAGGACAGATTTTAAAAATCCCTAAGGAATCTCAAGCACCTATAGAGGAGTGAATTTGATGAACGAGGTAATTCATTTATTTCTTGCAGGAAAGAGGGGATAAGAAATAGTCAAGGGCCAAAATATGGACTGCCTTGAAAAAGCCATCTGATAATATCCCCAAATCCTAAATCTGACCTGAAACTAGTAAGTGTACAATAATTGTTCTCAGAATTTCAAAGAATAATGAAGCCCCTGTGCACATTTGTTTTTGAAATTCAGAGCCACCTTCTTGCGTGTTATGATTCTTTCCTGATACACAGACAAAGATAATCACAGAATTTCAGTCTTTAGTGTTGGCATGATAAAGCTTAGATGGAATTCAGTAGTAAATGGGAAAGATTGTTCATTGTTACTGGCAAGAGTTTAGCTTGTTTAATAAGAGAAGTACTTTATAGTAAGTTCCAGTAGATTCAGTTTCAAAAAAGGTATATCTAATAGAATCAGAACCTATTTCTACTAAAATTGAAGACTTGAGAGAGAGATACCTCCAAAGCCTGATAGCTACTTTATATTCCAAATAAGTTACATAGGTTTTTTGTTTATTTGTTTTTATAGAGACAGAGTCTCACTTTATCACCCTTGGTAGAGTGCTGTGCCGTCACACAGTCTTGGGCTTAGGCGATTCTCTTGCCTCAGCCTCCTGAGTAGCTGAGACTACAGGCGCCCGCCACAACGCCTGGCTATTTTTTTTTTGTAGTTTGGCTGGGCTGGGTTTGAACCCGCCACCCTCAGTATATGGGGCCTGCACCCTACCCACTGAGCCACATGCGCCACCCAACTTACATAGTTCTTAATAGAAAAATGTTTATAAGCAGATCCCTAAGTCTAGAAACTTACACATTTGCTGCTTGAGACTGTGCCCTTCAATGTTATACTGGAATTGTTGACATTTAAACAAGTAATGCAAAGAAGAAAGAAAAAAGGAATAAATATTGAAGGTAAAAAAATATTTATTTTTAAAATAATGGTTCTATATGTAGAATATATGAAAGATCAAAAAGAAATTATTGGAGATTATAAGTAAAGTAACTAGATTAAAAATTTTTTTTTTCAGACAGAGTCTCACTATGTCATCCTGGGTAGAATGCCAGAGTCACAGCTCACAGCAACCTCCAGCTCTTGGGCTTAAGCAATTTTCTTGCCTCAGCCTCTCATGTAGCTGGGACTATAGGCACCTGCCACAACGCCCGGCTATTTTTTTGTTGTAATTGTCATTGTTGTTTAGTAGGCCCAGGCTGGGTTCAAACCCGCCAACCCTGGTGTATGTGGCTGGTGCCCTAACCACTGAGCTACAGGCACTGAGCCTAGGTTAAGATATTTTAAAATGTATTTTTATAAGCACCATTTCAAGATGTTATTTTTTAACTATCTTCTTTAGTATAATAGACCACACCAAAATTTATGGCTAAAAGGCAGCAATGGTTTATTTTTCATGATTCTCTGTGCTGGCTCGACTGATGTTCTTCTGCTCCATAAGACATGAGCTTGAGTCACTCATGCAGCTGGAGCTCAGCTGGGGTTGGAGCAAGAAGGTGACTTCACTCACCTTATGTGTGTGTCTGCAGTGACTGGGGTGTAGCTGAACCCCTGCCTTCAGCAGGTAATTCTACTTCTTCACACTGGGCTGAAGGAACCAGAAGAGCAAAAGCAGAAGCTCTGTGATCTTTTAGGACCTGGCCTTGGAAGTCCCAGAACATGATGGCCACCATAATCTATTTTAGTCAAAGCAAGTTGCAAGGCAGCCAGATTCTGGGAGCAAGAAGGTAGACCCCACCTCTTGATGGGGCGGGTGGCGTGTGTACAGAGTAAGGGAGGAGGTGTTGGCAGCCTCTTTGTAGACCACCTTTCCCTCTAACAGACATAAGACAGCCGATAGGAAAGACCAAATCGTGTGTTCTTAGGGAATTAAGCCATAATCAGAGTTATGGTGAGAGTATTCCAAGTAATAACAACCTCAATAAGTAAAAAAGTCTTATACAGAAAAATACAGAAATGGATAAAAAGGCTTACAGTGAAGATGACAGTCTTTACTGAATCTGTAGAGTTAGTACAATTTTAAGTCAGATATCTGCAGGATATGTTAAACCAAAAGATCTATGATAAATCAATAGTAATTAAAACAGCATCATAACGATTCAAAAAATAGGAATAAGAATTTTTGGCGAAAAAGAGCTCAGACAAATCTGAATATATTTAAGGATTAAATTGGAAAGGAATCGATATATTCCGTTTGGATTTAGGTATTAGAAAAGCCACTTTTATAAGAAGTAAAAGAAAGATTACCATTTGGGAAGCAAGGTTGTGCTTTAATTACGGAGTAGCGAAAGAATACAAAGTGTAACATGGCCAGATCAAGTATTCAAGTATGTAGACCTCTGATGGACTTGAAAGAGAACATTAAAATGAAAAAGGAAATAATGGACTGTAGGAAAAGATCTGTAAGAAATATAATCGGTAAAACCAGGATTTCTAAAGTACATAAAGGCACTTACCCAGCAAAAAACACAAAATCCGCAGTAAGCAAATGGTCAGGGCAAATGGGCAGAGTCCACAAAAGAGTCTGCATAATAAAGAGGTAGGTGAAAAATGTCAACCCCCACATGTGAGTTTAAGGGATAATAAATAAGCTGCCAGCTCACACCTTTGGAATATGAAAAGTGATATCGAGGCCGTGGGAAGCTAGGAGGACACTTACAGCTGGTCTCATCATAAACACTGTGGAGTGATCCATCTTGTTACCTATGCAATGTGACACCATGTAGCTCGCTTCAGAAAACTGTACTAGCTTTGGCTAGAAATCTTATTTCTGAGATAAATTTGCTGACAGTACATGATTCAAAGTAATTCAAAAGCTTCCAATAGAAAAATATTACATAGCATTATTAAAAAAATAATAAGTCAACTAGACAGGTAACCAGTCTGTGCCCAAAAAGCGAAATGTCAAAAACTTCAAAGTCCTTCGTAGGTACACAGGGAGGGAAAGGTAATTTGGACGCCACGTGTCACTGCAGACATCCCAGACCCCCCTCCACGCCGGGAAGGTCAAGTTGGGAAACTGGCTGAGTCATGTTTTAGAGTTTGTTTATAAAGTGCAATTCTTTTGTTTGGTGGGGGACAAGGTGTGCCCTTTTGCACATTAGAATTCCTAAGTAAAATTGATCTATCCACAGGGTGTCCCCAAAGTCACCCTGAACTTGTCATGCATTGGGAATGTAAATTTAATGTCAATAAATGTACCTTTATTTACAAAATATATGTTACAAAATTTTATGAAATATTCTGTACCTGTTGGCCACCTCTTTATAAAAAATTTTAATGAGTATTTCGTAAATAAAGGTACGTTTAGCTATAATTTCCCATTTTCCCAGTGCATGGCAACTTCAGGAGTGACCCTGGGCCACTCTGTAGGTAGTGCAGTGAGATCACCATTTTGCCACCCTGCAGTGCTTACTTATCCTGTGTTATGTAGAATGACGTCCACCCAACCAGAAAGCACTGTTAGTCAAACAGTGAAGCAGAAGGGAGGTGAAATCTCCTCAGCAGTTAAAGGATTTCAGGTAGCTCTCATTAATTAAAATACCAGAAGGAAGAAATTGCTGTATTCTTGTGTTGAAGGGATGGTGTTAAGCAATGATCTTAGACTCTGGATTCAGTGTCTTTGCCCTGTGAGGGACTGTCCACCTCTCTGGATTTCTGCACTGTCCCCAGTGCTGGTGATGATCATTATTTTCCCATAGCTGTTTGGGCCCAGGGATGTGCGTCTGCCCCTGTGTGAGCATCTGTGCGTAACACACTTGCAGAGTGCACAACTCACACACCCGCACCCCGTGAGGATGAACGTTCCACATAAGCCTGTTTTCCAAAAAAAGCAGACATCTGTATTTTCAATGTGTTATGTTCCCTATGCTCTTGATTTATTGAACAGAGTGCAATAAGTGTCAATGTTTTGTGATAAGACCTTTTTCAGGTCTGAAGCTTTATCTTCAAGTTGTGAAGGTTAAGATTATTGATACTCTGTGGTTCATCTTACAGGGGTACAAGTGAATCTTTCTATGAGTAGAATATGAATGTTTTAACACAATAACTAAGAAAGTTACATGAAGGCTATGTTGACTAGTTTGATGGAAATGTCTTAGATTGTGTGTGAAAACACTACACTGTACCCCTAAAGTG
>CAUYTI010057286.1:0-14837 GCA_963575145.1 Galago senegalensis | reverse complement strand
CGCCCGCCACAACGCCTGGCTATTTTTTGGTTGCAGCCATCATTGTTGTTTGGCGGGTCCGGGCTGGGGATTCGAACCCGCCACCTTAGGTGTACGTGGCTGGCGCCTTAGCCGGTTGAGCTATAGGCGCCGAGCCTACTTGACTACCCTTTAAAAAATTAGTTAATTAAAAAAATTACCTGGAGAATTTATTGAAATATAGATTTCTGGTCAGGCCCTGAGGCTCATACCTATAATCCCAGTACTTTGGGAGACCCTGGTGGGTGGATTTCTTGAGCTCAGGAGTTCCAGACCAGTCTGAGTAACATAGCAAGACCCCCATCTCTAGAAAAAAATAATGAAAAGCTCAACTGGGCATGGTGGTGTGCTCCTATTGTCCCAGCTACTTGGGAGGCTGAGGCAAGTACATTGCTTTGAGAGAGGATACCCAGAGCAGAGGAAAAGCATACCTAAAGGAGAGGAAAAAGTAATGTCTAAGAGAACAACTTCCTGGGATGTAGAAACTAGGTCTGCTTCTGTAAAAGTGTGTGGTTCTATAAGAGCTGGAGCCAACTTCTCCAGCTTTATTCAAACTGACCAATGAGAAAGGTACCCATGGACTGGAACTTTCTGACTGGAAATAAAAAGGAGAAGACTGAGCCAGTCAGGAGGGCAGCTATTTTGAATTCTGTGCTGTTGCTCCACTGGCTGAAATAATACCCTTCCTTTTTCTTTTCTTTCTTTCTTTTTTTTTTGAGCTAGAGCCTCAAGCTGTCACCCTGGGCAGAGTGCTGTCGCATCACAGCTAACAGCAACCTCCAACTCCTGGGCTTAAGCGATTCTCTTGCCTCAGCCTCCCAAGTAGCTGGGACTACAGGTGCCTGCCACAATGCCCAGCTATTTTTTGGCTGTAGTTGTCATTGTTGTTTGGTGACCCGGGCTGGATTCAAACCCACCAGCTCTGGTGTATGTGGCTGATGCCTTAGCCACTCAAGCTACAGGTACCAAGCCCTTCCTTTAAAACCCTTCCTCTTTTAAACACCATGTTTGAGTCTTCATTCTCTCCATTGGGCCTCATCTTCCTGCAACAACATGAAGGGCAGATTCACAGGCCTCCTGCTGATAGTACTTGTGGAAAAGGAAATCTCATAACCCTGACAGGAGTGCAGCCATCTGAGAAAATCAGCAATTTCTCCAGATTCCTGGAGT
Source organism: Galago senegalensis (assembly GCA_963575145.1). Classification (NCBI taxonomy): domain Eukaryota; kingdom Metazoa; phylum Chordata; class Mammalia; order Primates; family Galagidae; genus Galago; species Galago senegalensis. The sequence goes on along the minus strand of CAUYTI010057286.1, from coordinate 13,649 downwards.
GCTTCAAGGCCAGAGTTCCTGGGAGCACCCAACCCTTTCCTGGCTGGTACTAAAGGTACACCCATAATCTGGACTGTACTAGAGAAGAGCCCGCAGCATTACTCTGGCTCACTTCCCCATTCCAGCTATACTGATAAGGCTAATAAAAGCCTTTTGTGTGCAAGTTGAGCTGACTACTGGTTTTCATTCTCTTTTTCCCTCTATTAAAGTCTTTCCTTGTCCCTAGACAGGCTTCCTCTCCTTTTTTGTGGCCCCTCATCCCTGTTCTAGGCCAGAATCTCTCATCTTTATGATGCATTGGCTAGGAAAAGAGGCATTGAGAACAGTCCAGGGACCACCCCAGACCCATAGCCCTCCTTCTGGCCACAGCTACACAATACTTCCTTAGGACTTAGTTGGAGGGAAGGGCTTGTCCTGCTCTGTTCATTTGCTCCTCCATTCATTTGGTCCTCCAAAACTCCTAGCAGTAGGTCAGGATTTCCCCTGGGGATCTGGGATCAGTGTTCCAATCTCCCCAATACCTTCTCTCGGGGACACCTGAGGGACAGGGTTGGGAATCTCCAGACTTTGTCTGTCCAGCTCCATAGGTTACACAGGGATACTTGCCTCCCTGCTGGTGAACCTCCATCCCATTCCTCCTCCTCCTTACCTTGTTGCTTGGCCACAACATCTAATAGATAATGGAAACCAATAGCCTGAGTGTGATACTTTTAATTTAAACATTCTCAGTGGTCTTCAAAATTTCATAAATTGCCATGGTAGTGGTCAGGGGTCCCCTGTCTTTAAGCTTTTTTTCTCCCCTATCTTCAAGCTTCCTTCTTCCTTTGGGGTTATCCTTTTCTCTGCCAGACCTGTACCACCTTTCAAAATCAAATTCTCCTTTTCACCAAACAGCTGCCACGTGAACCTTCCTCCTGTGACTCGGATTTTGACCCACTGACCATGCTGTCCCCCACCTTATACCTCACCACCTCCTGAACCTTCTGTTTCCACTTGGTCTCTAGTTTCTACACCTCCAACCTCTTCACCTGAGTCCTCTCCTCTCTTTCCACCCAACTCCTTTCTTATCCACATTCCTGCTCTTGGGGACAGCCTTCAGAAGTTATTTTATCATTATTTGAAGTAGTAGGATCTGAAGCCATTATCAGAGTTCATATCCCTTTAACCCAGGAAATATATCCCAAATTGAAAAGCACCTTGGGTCCTTTTCAAATGATCCTATCCAATTTACAAAAAAAACCCATTTTTTTTTTTTTGAGACAGAGTCTCACTTAGTAACACTTTGTAGAGTGCTATGACATCATAGCTCCCAGAAACCTCAAACTCTTGGGCTGGAGCAATCCTGCCACCTCAGCCTCCTGAGTAGCTGGCACTATAGGTACCCATCATGATGCCCAACTAGTTTTGCTGTTATTAGTAGAGACAGGGTCTTGCTCTTGCTCAGGCTGATCTCAGACTCCTGAGCTCAGGCAATACCTCTTGCCTTGGCCTCATAGTGTTAGCATTAAAGGTGTGAGCCACTATGCCCAGTCAAAAAAATCCAATATTTAACCCATTCCTATGACCTCTCATGGCAAGACATTTACATAGTGCTTTCCTCCACCACTACTCCTCAGGAAAAAACTATATTTGGGCTACAGCCACAGCTTTGGCAGATACCTTAACCCTCATCAAATATACCAACCTTGAGCCTGAATGTGAGGCTAGAAAGCTATACCTAAACTCACAGTTTATCTCTCTATCAGCCTGGAATTTAAAAAAAAAAAAAAGCTTCAGAAGCTGGAGGATGGACAACAGACTCCCCAAAAGAAATTAATTAAACTGGCCTTCAAGGTCTATAACAACAGAGAAGAGGAGGTGGCCAAGACTAAGCAGGCTAAGTACCAGATGCTGGCCTCTGCCCTCAGGGATTGAGGAAAGCCTCTACCAGGCAGGACACACCTGCCTCCTTCTGCACAGCCTTCACGTCCTTACCACCATGCAGTAAAGGGAATCACTGGGCCTGCACCTGCCCCAATCCTTGAGTTCTACTCAGAGCATGCCCAGTCTGTGGTGTTCAGGGTCACTGGAAGGATGAGCGTCCCTGGGCCTGGAGCCACCCTTTCCAATACAGTGACTGAGCCAGCATTTGAGCTGCCTGAACTCCTGGGACTAGCTATCAAAAACTGAAGGGGCTGGGCTCTCAGGTCCCCACCATTGCCAGCACTGGAAGAACCCCAGGTTTGTGTTCTGGTTGCCAGCAAGAAAATTTGCTTCCTCCTGGGCACAGGGGCCACGAGTTTGGTACTGCCTGATTTTTCAGGGCCACTACTCTTCTCTTCCATTTCTGTGGTTGGGGTTGATTGAACCCCACTGAAAACTTCACCTCTAACCTGTCAGTTAGAACACCTGACATTCTCCCATTCTTTCCTAATAATCTCTAAATGCCCCACTCCCCTGTTTGGCCAAGACCTACTATCTAGACTCAAAGCCACTTTTACCTTACACCTTATCACTCAAAACTTATAATGCTTCTTAGCTCCCCATCTGTTATACCCCTATAAGACCTCTCCCCTATCTACACAAATGTCCCTCCTGGAAGCTTTATGTCAAGTCAATCCTAAAGTCTGGGATACCTCTACACCCTCAATCACTCTACACCCATTATAGGATACCTCTACACCCTCAATCACTCTATACCCACTCAGCCCATTATGGTTAACCTTCCTGATCCTTCATGTCTCCCCAACCAACCCCCAAATCCCCTTAAACCCTATGCTAGAAAGGGACTTCAACCAATTATTAATCATTTACTAATAAACCACATTCTCTGACTCATCTCCTCCCCATGCAACACTCCTATCTTAGCAATCCCCAAACCTTATAACTCCTTCTAACTAGTCTAAGATCTATGAGCAAAGAGGCCACTGTCCTTGTAATTCCCCGGGTTCCTAACCCTCCTCTCTATTATTCATACTTCCACCACACACTTTACAGTTATAGACTTAAAAGATGTCTTTTTCACTATCCCTTTCCACCTCAACTGCTAAGACTTATTTGCCTTTACCTGGAGTAACCCAGACACACATGAACTAACTACTAACCTGGTCAGTCCTCCCCCAGGAATTCGGACAGCCCACACCTTTTTGGCCAAGTCCTAGCCTCAGATATAAAAGAATTTGAGCCATGATGATCATCTGTTATTCAATATATTGATGACTTATCCTTTTATTTTTTTCTTGAGATAGAGTCTCAAGCTGTCGTCCTGGGTAGAGTGCTGTGGCATCACAGTTCACGGCAACCCCAAACTCTTGGAATCAAGCAAGTCTCCTGCCTCAGCCTCCCAAGTAACTGGGATCACAGGCGCCCACCACAATGGCCTAGCTATTTTTTTTTTTTTTGGTTGCTGCTGTCATTGTTGTTTTGGCAAGCCCGGGCTGGATTCGAACCTGCCACCTTAGGTGTATGTGGCTGGCACCTTAGCCACTTGAGCCACAGGTGCTGAGCCAGTATTAACTTTTTAATTGCCAGAAGGAGAAGATCTTTAATGCAAGTGGGTTATTTGTACAAAAGGGCCATGTCAGAAAGATTCAAAGTAATACTGTACAGCAAAGTTTAACTTCTAACCTGCCAGTGATGTTGAAGGCAGTGGGAAATGTAGAGGATATGAGAGAAAAAGTAAAAGGCTAGTAATTTAATCAGATAATTTGGCAGGGTGAGGTGGGGGACAGTGTCAGTTTCTCAGTGGCCACCCTCTGGGTGAAAAGCAGCTCTTATGCCCCAGCCTCAGCCAGTGGCCGCAATCTGGGTTAATATAAATTGTACATTGTCATGTTGACAGACAAGAAAACAAAAATCTTGATACTTAAACTCACAAATTAAGGGTGTACCAGGAAGTAAATAATATATGGAAACAAAAATGATGCCCAGTCTCAAGGATAGTGAACAGTTTACCAGGAAAAAGAAGAGAAAGGAAAACACAGAGACTTCTCCTGGATTGAAATCTAAGAGAGTTCCCTAAAGGAACCTTGAAGGGACACTGAATAAAGCACTGGGACTGATAAATTAAATCCAATCTTGACTAACAGGTGTTACACAATTTTACTAATATATAAAGGGATGAATGCGGGGAACAAAAACCCACCAAGGACTCCTTTTGCTCCTTTTTTAGACAAAGACTGAAGCAAGGGTTAATTTGGCTGCAGCTTTGCGCTCTATGATTTAGGTGTCTGCTCTCAAAGTTGAAAATCTGGAATTTCTACTTTCTCTTTGTTAACCTGTTTCACTTACAGAAAATGTGCACTTTCTCACTGTTGCTCTTGGTGAATTTGGCTGAAATGAAAAAGTTACTGAAAGAGCATTTTTAAAAATTACCGTGTCTTATTATGAACAATTATTAGGTGGACACTAACAGACGGACAAAAAAATTATAATACAAACATTATAAAAAACAGATAGACCAATAAAGCAAAATGACAAGTGGATAGGACAGAAAACACAGATGGAATTCAATAGACAGAAATTAGTCAAGCGTGGAGCCCAGCCACAGGGCCATGAAAGCACGTTTAACTCTTTCACTCACTCATACAAAACTCAAAACAAACAAAAGACACACAAAGCAGAACCAGCACAGTTGACTGCACAAACCAAGACAACCCAATAAAAGACTGCAATTACCGGAACAGGACTAGCCTGCAAATCCAAACAGTCCAAAAGGCTGCTAATATGAAAACAGTCTAATAAGGAGTTGCAATCATGACAACACAAAAACAAACAACCCAAACCTATACCTGTGAGACAGGGGGATGTCTCCCCTCTGTCTTGGGAACAGGCATCTCAGGCTGCGTCTAGCCTAGCCTATTGTTCCCCCAGATTCTCTAGAGATCCAGACAGATTTACTCAAGGCGCCACAAATCACCAAAATGGAAAATTTAGAAACCTATGACCCAAGATTTCCAGGCAGCTGAGAGCTCCGGGGTGAAGGTACTTCTTCTCTGAGGCCTTCCCCTGAAACCGTCAGCCAGTGGCAGGTCCAAGCTGGGGTCCAAGGGTGAGGATCTCGCTGGGGCCTCCAGATGAAATAATGTACATGACCTGGAAAAATAAACTTGGACCCACTCAGATGCAATTAAATGGTGATTTATTCGCACCTGCACAGAGGCCGTTGTTCTGAGACAAGTGGCCCTGAAGTGCAGGGTTTTTGTCTTTTATACCTTTTTTTCTCTGTGTAGCTTAAGCAAGCAGGGTGGTGGGGGACAAGGAATGTTGCCATTGGCAGGGTTACAGCTTGGTTGTCAATGGATACATCTCATATCACAATGGTTATGATTATATAACAGTAATTGATCAATGGATACATCTTAAATCACAATGGTTATGGTTATACAACAGTAATTAATCAAGCCTTGATGAGTTTTCCACCATTGTTCATCTACTGAGAACTTGGGGGTTTTGTGAAACTTGGGACTTTCGTGCCTCTTTGAATTCTGGAGAGCATGGGAACGTGGCTGGGAAGGCCCGTAGTGTGGAGAAGCAGGGGAACAGAAGAGGGCAGGAGATTGCTTGTAGGGTGGGGGAATGGGAGAAGGTGGGGGAACAGGAGCTCACCCATAGGGCAGGGGGAACCAGGGGGAAAAGGAGCTCACACCACTACGATCTGGGTAATGGACATATTAACTATGGGACTATTCCAGTCACCAAAAAGCCAGTCCCACATGGCTTGCAGACAAAACATTCATCTGGGGTGCTTTCCACTTGGTGTTTATAGATGGAGTTGGGCAGTCCCCCTTCTCAGGGTAAAAAGACTTTACAGGGGCTTTTATTCAGTCAACCAGGGTAATCATTCCCTTAGGAATAATTTCCTGTGTGTCTGAAGGAGCTGAGGGTCCTGCATCAAACTAAAAATCCTCTTCCATTCTGTAGCATTTAAGAATCAAAGATCCTGTCCCTAAATTAATAACTCTCATAATCCAATTTAGTAAACATCCCATAGGAAGCTGATGATACTGACATACAGAATGGAAGGATTCTTTCACACTATATACCCTCTAGATTCAGTGGTTTCTTGGTTTTGTCCTTCACCTTTATTGACTATGTTCCTGGTGACCAAAGGTCTTAGAGGTACTTTTTGTTGCCTTGGCATAATTTTCTATGTTGTGGATAGCTTTGAGGCTAGAGGCCTGAGCTCAGATAAATCCATATCTGAGCTTACTGCAGCCTCGAGGCCTGACCCAGCACTCTCTTTCACTTTCCTTTTGGCTATTTACAGATAGTAATAACCAAGGGATATTGTGTGTATCATGCTTCTTATTATTTTGTGTTTCTTTGCATATAAAATGAGCCAGCTCCTCTGGAGTTGGGTGTAGCACCATCTGTAAATTCCACTGTAACTTTTGTCTTTAGTAACTAGATGTAGCACTAGATGTAGTTTCTTACCATGGATGACTAGGTAGCCACCTAGGACTCAAAGGTTCCTTAGCCCACACCCTTTCATTCTTTCTTTCTCCAAATCATATGTTTCCATGCCAGGGCCAGTCTGGCAAATTCCACTTCTGACAACAGTCATTTAGAAAATCCTATCAAATTATGCTTTTGTTGCAGGAAAATAAGGCCCAGTGGAGAGAAAGAAAACCCAAACATCCATGTTTAAAAGAGGAAAAGCTTTATTTCAGGTGGCAGAGCCATGGTGAGCTAAAGTACAAAAATGGCTGAGCTTCCCAACTGGCTCTGTCTTTTCCCTTTTATCTCCAGCCAAGGGTTCCTTGTCCACAGGTACCCTTCTCATTTGTCAGTTTGAATCAATCTGGAGAAGGCCCAGGCTTTTACAGAAGCTGAAGCAAGCACTAGTTTCAAGGTCCCAGGAAATTAAGTTTCTACAAATTCTTAAGAGCTGAGTCACTATGGGGAGGACTTTGTAGGTGTGTCCTTGAAGCTTCTGTGAGAAGTGTTTTGGTTTCTTAGGCTTTAATTTTTTCTGGGTATCCTCTCTCATTACCCCCTTGGAAGCCCCATATTTTTTACCCTGGGATCTCAGCTTGCTTCTGTAGGAACTGGTTAGGAACTGGTAAGGTTTCATACAGAATGTGTGTGATGTGTTTTTGTTGTTGTTGTTTTGAGACAGAGTCTCACTATGTCACCCTCGGTAGAGTGCTGTGGCATCACAGCTCTCAGCAACCTCAAACTCTTGGGCTTAAGAAATTCCCTTGCCTCAGTCTCCCAAATAGCTGGGACTATAAGTGACTTACACAGTGCCAGGCTATTTTTTTGTTGTTGTTGTTGCAGTTGTCATTGTTGTTTAGCAGGCCAGGGCTGGGTTTGAATGCTCCACCCTCAGTGCATATGGCCAGCACCCTAACCACTGTGCTATAAGTGCCGAGCCTTTTTTAGACAGGGAGTCTCACTATGTCGCCCTGGGTAGAGTGCCATGGCTGGGACTACAGGTGCCCACCACAATACCAGGCTATTTTTTTTGTTGCAGTTGTCATTGTTTAGCAGGCCCAGGCTGGGTTCAAACCTGCCAGCCTCGGTGTATATATGGCCAGGGCCCTAACCACTTGCTAGGGGCACTGAGCCTGAGTATTGTACCTTATTATGAGTACAAGTTCCCTTATGGGTGCTTTCACACTCATTACAAGCTATAAAAATCTAAGAATCTTGTTACCTTTTGTCCTACCTTATTAGTAGGACATTCACATTCCTCCTCCCCCTTCCCCAAAGTCCAAAGTCCAAGTAAGACAAGTCTGGAGAGGAATTTCCCTCAGACTTTGGCATTGCAATGACTAGCCAGCTCCCAGTCTGTGGCTGAAGCAGGGCATGTTGACCATCTCAGAGTTACCTTGCAGGTGTTGGCCAGGTCTGTTTTTGCTTCCGACAGGGGCAGCCTCCTGTGATGGATTCGGCGGGGGGGGGGGGGGAGTCCTTTCCACTTTTGCTGCTTTGGGTGTAGTCAGGATGATGGTGTAGGGTTCCTTCCACCTTGGTTTGAAGGGGACCAGGTTCCAGTCCTTCACTCAGACTTGGTACCCTGGAGAGAAAGGGTAGACAGACACACAAAAAACTAACCAGAGCACAGTTAATTACCCAAGTGGAAATCTTTGTAACTCTTCCTAGGGGTTCTAACTGCCTATGCAATTCAGTGTCTCCCAGTTCTTTTGGAGTTCCTGGTAAATTGTAGAGGATTGGTGGAGGACTGTTATACATTATCTCAAAAGGGAAGTACCCTGACCCCTTAGAACGGGTACATTTAATATTGAACAATACCAGTGGCAAAGCCTATAATCAATTATGCCTCCCATCCTGGCCAAGATTACTGATTTCTGCTTTTATGGTTCTGTTCATGCACTCTACCCTGCCCAAGCTTTAAGGCCTATATGCTACATGTGGGTTTTTTTTTTAGAGATAGATTGTCACTTTATTGCCCTTGATAGAGTGCTGAGGAGTCACAGCTCACAGCAACCTCCAACTCTTGGACCTAGGTGATCCTCTTGCCTCAGCTTCCTGAGTAGCTGGAACCACAGTCACCTGCCACAACGCCTGGCCATTTTTTGTTGCAGTTTGGCTGGGGCTGGGTTCAAACCCGCCACCCTTGGTATATGGGGCCAGTGCCCTACCCACTGAGCAACAGGCACCACCTGAGATGCACTTTTACCACTTCACAAGCCCTATTTATCCTGGTGGGGAAGGCTTCCACCTATCCCAAGTATGTGCAGAACAGAACTAGCAAGTAATCATTCCTTCCATATCTGAGCAACTCTGTATAGTCCACTTGCACATATTCAAAAGGGTCTGCCCATAGGACTGAATTTCAGGCACTAGGGCTGGTCCTTGATGGATTGTGTTGGTTTCATAGCACACAATTCTGGCTGACTGTCTTGGCAAGGGTGGACAGGAGGGGAATGTAGAAGTATTTCCCTAGAAGCTTTTCAGTTGTTATTCCTGTCCTAAGTTTATGGCCTCATGCATAGCGAGGATGACTCCTGGCCCCAACAGATGGGGTACTACAACTTTCCTATCTGGCAGCCTCTTCATCCTTCTGCATCTCTAGCACCCTCTCCTATCCCTTTCCCCTACAGAATATACCAGGGGTTAAGTCCGGGGTCCATGAAATTAAAGGAGCAACAGTGGCAGCCCGATATGGGAGGTTTGCTGCCTTCTTAGTTTCAATGTCTGTCTTTGCATTCCTTTTTTGCATCCGGGGTTGTTGCTCTTTGGTTTCCCCAGCAATGAATGACTGCTACTCATGTGGGTTTCCATACAGCCTCCAGTAGCTGCAGAATTTCACCTGGGTATTTTAAATCTCTTCCTCCTGCTGTTAGAAGCCCCATTTCCTTAGAAATAGTCCCTGTATACGTAGAGTGTAAGGAAGGGAAACCACAAGTCTGTGAAAATGTTATGCTTTTCCCTTCACTCAGTTCTAAGGCTCAAGTCAATGCTATCAGCTTGGCCCTTGGGGTGAACGTTTCTTGGGGTAAGGACTTTGCTTCACTCAGAGTAACAAGGACGTTACTCACTCAGAGTAACAACTGCATAGCCAGCTTGTTTTTCTCTCATAGAGTTGACAGAGCTGCTTCCATCTATAAAGAGTTCCAAGTCTGGATCTTTCAAAGGCTGGATGATCTTTCAAAGGCTGGCTTCTCAAGAACACTATCTTGACAACTTCTACATGGTGGTGTTCAGGTTTCCCATCCCTGGCTGGGAGCAAAGTGGCAGGGTTCAAGGATGATACAAACCTCTATAACCAGCCTTGGAGTTTTACACAGTAAGTTTTGATATTTAATGAGGTGTGAGTTAGTCAACCAATGGTGCTATTTGGTGTTCTTAAGAGTGACCATTGTGTATGGTACCCATACTTGTCCCAAAGTCAACTTATCAATCTCCTGCACCAGCATGGCATTGGCTGCAAGTGCTCTCAGGTACAGGGGCCATATTTTTGAGACCCCATCATGTTGTTTAGAGAGATAAGCAACTGGTCTTGCTCAGAACCCTACATTCTGGTGAGCACACCTGCACCTATTCTATTTCTTTCTGATGCATACAGTTCAAAAGGCTTGGCCAGGTCAGGGAGGCCTAGAACCAGGGATGCCTGCAGTTTCTCCTTTAGCTTCTTGAAGCCTTTTTTTGGTTGGATTTCCACTCTGTTGGCTCCTTCTCTTCCCCCTTTGTGACTTCATGCAATGGTTTGGCTAGTACTGCAAAATTTGGTATCCATATGCAAGAGAACCTTCCTGCCCCCAGAAACACTCTAATCTGCCTCCATGTCTTTGGGATCAGAATGTTTCAGATAACTCTTTTCCTCTATACACCCAGCCTTCTCTCTCTGAGACTGGGTTTGATGGAGCTGCCAAATCCCCCCCACACACACATACTGTGGGTATACTCATTTTTCTAATAACCTGTTTCCAGGCAGATGGCACACTGGTTGTGCCACAAGGGAGGCTAGCTGGTTCCCCTAGATAAGCGTGGTCTCCCCCATCTCCCTCTCCCTCCCTATCAGTAGGGTGAGAGGGGATGCCTTCTGGCCTGAATCAGAGAAATGGCTATGAGATCAGCCTTTTTCAACTTCAAATCTTCCTTTCTCCTGTATTCCACCCCTGGTTCACAAAAATTTTATTGGCCACTTCTAAGAGCTGAGACATATTCATGCCTGGAAATCCCTCTAGCTTTTGAAGCTTGCACCTGATGTCTCCAGCATTCTAGATCATAAAAGAAGAATTTACTATTCTCTGATTTTTCCGGGCTCTCAGGGTTAAGGAGGGTTTAAATTTGGTATGCTTCACACAGTCTCTCATAGAAATTCCCAGGGCTTTCATCTGGCTTCTGCATGACTTCTGCCACCTTGCATATATTTATGGCTTTCTGGCTTCCCTTCCACAACCTCTGGAGGATGTCCTCTAACCACTTGGTGGCAGCCTGGACCATCTAGCTTCTCTCCTCCATATTAAAAATTGTGAGGAATAGCTGGAGTCAGTCAGCCCATGTGTGATTGTGGGTGTGGAATATGGACTGCATTAAGTCTATAAGACCTTGGGACTTTTTAGTATAGGAGGGAGTATGATGTTTCTGATTGAGGAGATCTGTGGTGGTGAAGGTCTGATACACCAGAATTCAGCAGCCTCCTACAACTCATCCCTCAAAGCCTATTGACTCTGGGCATGACCCTCCCTCTGTGGCATCCGTATTGCCTAAGGGATGTATAGGGAGAGCATTGTAGGATGGGGAGGAATTAGCTCCAGTGGGACAGAAGGTCAGGTGGTCCAGTTCAGCCATCTCTCTCATTGGGGCTTGGACTTAAATTGGGGACTAGATATCTTTAGGCTCAGAGGGGATTATTTCAGGAATTTTGGGCAGCAGAGGCCTTTGATTTGGCAGAGCACTTCCCTAAACTGCTGTTTGTCCTGGCCAGTAACACTTTAGAAGCTTGGCCTCTGAGCTAAGGGGATGGCTATAGCATTAACTGAAGCCAACTATCTATATGTGGAAATTTTGGGGGGTATCCCAGTCTCCAGAGATGACAGAGCACACTCTTTGTACCTTAGCTTTTTCTTTCTTTTTTTTTTTGATACAGAGTCTCAAGCTGTCCCACTGGATAGGGTGCTGTGGCGTCATAGCTCACAGCAACCTCAAACTCTTGGGCTTAAGCAATTCTCTTGCCTGAGCCTCCCAGTAGCTGGGACTACAGGCGCCCACACAATACCACAATGTCTGGCTATTTTTTTGTTGTAGTTGTTGTTGTTTAGCAGGCCCGGACTGGGTTCGAACCCACCACCCTTAGTGTATGTGGCCAGTGCCCTGCTGACTGAGCTACATGTGCCACCACCTTAGCTTTTTCTAAGCTCCCTTCTGAGGGCTATCACATTTCAAAACTATTCACACAAAGTTCTCAATCTCTCTGGAGACATAGTTACCCTATAGTCTCCTATAAACCCTTTCTTTTTTTTTTTTTTTTTGAGACAAAGCCTCAAGCTGTCCCCCTGGGTAGAGTGCTGTGACATCCCAGCTCACAGCAACCTCCAACTCCTAGGCTCAAGTGATTCTCTTGCCTCCGCCTCCCAAGTAGCTGGACCACAGGCGCCCGCCACAACGCCCGGCTATTTTTTGGTTGCAGCCGTCATTGTTGTTTGGCGGCCTGAGCTGTATTCGAACCCGCCACCTTAGGTGTATGTGGCTGGCACCTTAGCCACTTGAGCCACAGGCGCCAAGCCATAAACTCTTTCTTAAAATGCTGTAACATAGTTCCCAATGGGGTGGGCTTCTCCTGTGTGTTTCCCATTTCCCATCCTCAGACAAACAACAAGCACACCATAGAAGGGGATAAAAAGGGGGATAAAGTCAGGGGTAATCATACAAATCATTTTGCCCTGTGAAGAATGCTGGAGCCCCGCCTATTGTTATCCATTTCAGTCAGTCTCCAATTCCACCCTATTTCCTAACCTGGGCAGCCTTGCTTTCCTGCTTGAACTACCATGAACAGTACTAAGGAGGTGCCAGAAGGTGATCAGGCTCCCCTTTTGCTCTTCTGGACCAGGTGTCTTTCACTTTTACCTGACCAATCCTACTGTGATTCAGACATCTCTCAATGCTGGTGCCAGTTCCTCTATGCCAGTTCCTCCAGGTGTTTGATTCCTTGAAAACCTGCTGAGGGAGTCCTCTATCTGCCCTGTCAATGCATCCACACAGGGAGGCAAAAATGCCATCACTGGCGTGCTCTCTGATTCAGGTCACCTGGGTAATTGGAGCTCCCATGGGTCCCCAAAGGGTTGGTGACAATCACCAGGTGAGTCAAAGCCTGTTCTTTCCTCAGGTGGTCTTGCTTCTTGGTCAGGGAATCAGAAATGTTTTGAAAAATGAGGCTCAACGGAGAGAAAGAAACACCTGTTTAAAAGAATCCAAACATAGTCAAGCTCTCCTTCTGTCCTTTCCTTTTTATCCCCAGTCAAGGGTTCCTTGTTTATGGGTACCCTTCTCATTGATAAGTTTGAATCAAGCTGGAGATGGAGTGCATGGGCTTTTACAGAAGCACAGGCTTTTTTTTTTTTTTTTTTAAGAGACGGAGTCTCACTTTATCACCCTTGGTGGAATGCTGTGGTGTCACAGCTCACAGCAACCTCCAGCTCTTGGGCTTAGGTGATTTGCCTGTGTCAGCCTCCCAAGTAGCTGGGACTACAGGCGCCCACCACAACGCCCAGCTATTTTTTTGTTGCAGTTTGGCTGGGGCTGGGTTTGAACTCGCCACCCGTGGTACATGGGGCCGGCACACTACTCACTGAGCCACAGGCACTACCCCAGAAACACAGGCATTTACAAGAGTTGAATCAAGCATTACTTTCAAGATCCAAGGAAAGTTAAGTTTCTACAAATTCCTAAGAGCTGAGTCACCATGCAGAGGACTTTGCAGGAGTGTCCTTTTGTTGCAGGAAGATGAGGCCCAACAGAGAGAAAGAGCACCCAAACACCATAGTTATAAGAGGAAGGGCTTCATTCATCGGCCGGGAGCTTATGGCATAGAAGATTTCCAAATGGCCGTGCTCCCTGACTGGCTTGGTCTTTCCCTTTTTATTGACAGTCAAAAAGTTCCACCCCACAGGCACCCTTCCCATTGGCCAGTTTGAATCAAGCAGGAGATGCTACTCCAGCCCCTACAGAACTATAGGATTTCACAGAACTTGGAAATT
>CAUYTI010057285.1:0-17215 GCA_963575145.1 Galago senegalensis | reverse complement strand
TTTTTTTTTTTTTTGAGACAGAGCCTCAAGCTGTCCCCCTGGGTAGAGTGCCGTGGCATCACGCTCACAGCAACCTCCAACTCCTGGGCTCAAGCGAGTCTCTTGCCTCCGCCTCCCAAGTAGCTGGGACCACAGGCGCCCACCACAGCGCCCGGCTATTTTTTGGTTGCAGCTGTCATTGTTGTTTGGCGGGTCTGGGCTGGGGATTCGAACCCACCACCTTAGGTGTACGTGGCTGGCACCTTAGCCGGTTGAGCTATAGGCGCCGAGCCAGTTTAGACAGTTTTGAATTTTGTAATGCCTTTGTAACAGGCATGTACTGAGTTTAGTTCATCACTGTGGCCAGATCTATTTTTGTAGTAATCACATGGGCACATAATTCGCAAAAGTTATTTCTTTTTAAGTAGAGAGATAATTTTAACATATTTTAGGTTGATTCCAGAAATTCAGGAAGTTCAACCAGATTTAAATCCTTTCTTTATAATAACTCACATTAATCCCCATGCTGTGGTCAACTACATATAGATCTTACAATAATTCTTATGGCAAGAATTTGTTGTGTGGTTTGCACATTTTATATTTTCTGTATCAATGTTGGTTTTTGTTCTGAAGATGATGAATCATTATTTCAGTCATTGTCTCCAGCCATTATGCTTTCAATTCACTCAGAAATTCTCATTCTTTAGTCATTAGTTCATCTATTTGATGGACCGAGCAATTTAATTGTGCATCTCTACGATAATGTGATAAAAGTTGAAAATATTATTTGAAAATAATTTACTAATCTTTTAGTATAGATTTACTAATTTACTAATCTATTAGTAAATTTACTAATAATTACTAGTACACTACTGTTAATGACTTATATGCAAAAAAATCCCATACACACATTACCTTTTCTTTCAATAAAAATGTATTTCGGACTGTGGTGGAGGATATTTGGGGGATATGACATCCCTTAATACATAGTACACTCTACTTTATGCTGCCTCATTTCTCCTATCAAAATCCCAGCCCCAACCCTGAGTAGTTGGGGCATTTTATTTACATCTCTGTGCCTCAGTTCCCTTACCTGTAAAGCAGGGATAATGATGCGACCAGTTGAAACTCTGCTATAAACCTTTGTTAGACAAAGGTTTGATCACCAGAATCCACAGAGAACTCAAACTTATTAATAAGAAAAGAATAAGAAATCCCATTTCATTGTGGGCAAGGGACTTGAACAGAGCTTCTCTGAAGAAGACAGGCGCATGGCCTACAGACACATGAAAAAACATTCATCATCTTTAATCATCAGAGAAATGCAAATCGAAACCACTTTTAGATGTACTCTTGAGAAGGACAGAGAGATTCTGTTTGGCTTTGACTAGAGCTTGTGTCTTGGTTTGTCCGGAACAGTTCTGGTTTGGGTTTGTTGTCTTTGTGTAATTGTTATTGGTGGTTCTTTTTATAGTTCAAAGTGTCTCATTTGGATGATAAACTATATGATCATCTTTCTTATATAATGCTTTATTTCACTTTTTAATATACCTTATTTTTATCTTAAAAAAAAACAAACTGAGCTATAAAAATCTGTGCTTATTTTCTATCAATGCTGCAACGAATTATTAGAAATTCAGTTTCTTAAAATACACATTTATTATAGCTCAGAGTTTTTCTAGGTCAAAATGCCAGAGAGAGTAAGGATCTCCCAAGGCCAAACACAAGGTGTCAGCAAGACTGAGTTCCTTCTTTCTGGTTCTAGAGATGAATCCATCCACTTCTGAGTTCATTTATGCTGTAGGCCAAGTTCGCAGTCATAGGACTGAGATCCCCACTTCCTCGTTGACTGTAACCAGGGCTCAGATTTTCATCCCACAGGCTGCTCTCATTTTTCTGCAGTCTTCTATATGTTCCTCTCCAGCAATGGCAGTTTGAATCCCTCTTATATTTTGAAATTCTCTCACTTCTGCTACTGCACCAAAAAAAGTTCTTTGCTTTTAAGGGCTCATGTAACAGGATTAGACCCATCGAGATAATCCAAAACAATCCCTGTGTTTAGGGCCTATCACCTTAATTATACCTGCAACGTCCCTTTTGTCATATATGTAAAATCTTTGCATATTCTGGGAACGAGTATGTGGGTGTCTTTGAAAGGGCTGCTCTTCTGCCTACATAATTCAGTTTATGTAAAGTGCTTAAAAAACAGTTTGTGAAAATTGATTCATCTTTTATTGTAAAAACTGTGAAACGTCATAGCTACAGTGTAGCCACGACATCATTTTCATCCAACACTTTATAAAAATCATCACTGGCTTTTTTAGTGTGATTGAATGTGACTGTATCATTAGCCCATAAAGTACACTTCTTTGCCAGACTGTCATTTTTATGGTATGAAAGTAAAGTGATTTTTAAAATTAATATTTAAAGTTAAAGTCAAATTAACTTTCGATTGTGAACTATCACTTTAGAAGAGAAGTTTTGTATTTATTACTAGGAAAATCATTCAATCTAAGTATCTAACAATTTGGGATATTGCCATCGCATCCCTTAGAATTAGGAAATTAATAGCAACGAGGCAAGATTATCAATATATTCAAAGAAAAACTGTCACTTTGGTTGCCAGCTTGAAACAATATCATGTTTGTAAGATTTCAGCAGTTCTTGATTATAGAAGAGTCAGCCCTCTGTTCTTAAATAAGGCCATGCTAATACTACCAAATGATTTTAAAATTACAACATAAAATATCTTAATGGGAATTAACAGATCCTCAATGATATATAGAGCCCCATTTGAGAAACATTTAAGCTTAAGCAAAGATCTTTGTCAAAATATAATATATTACAGTCACTTTTGTGAATCCTCTACTCTGGCATAAGCCCCATGAAGAAAATAAACTATCTCTTCTACATTTTGGAATCTCTTCTCTCTGTAAGGGATTTGCTATATAAAGTCAGCTAAATGAAATTCAACATGTTGCTTAATAAACAAAGCAAAGTAAATGAAAAATTAGCGAGGCTTCAATATCCATAAATATGCTAGGATTTTTATTTTGGCTTCCATTTGAAGTATGATTACTTCTTCAATTCCACCGGGTAAAAATCAAAATGAAATAAACAGCGAAAATTTCCAAGACATTATTTCCCTGCCTGTATCATCAGACAATTAAAATCTGTGTTATGCAGAGTGCTATATTAATATATTTCCCCATGCTTTTCAAGCATTTAATTTTCTGTTTATGGCTGTAAAATAGTCTGTCATTACTTTGATGTGGCAGATGAAGAGACCAAAAAGCTATTTAGAAAGCTAAAAGCTAGTGACAGAGCAGGTAGACAGCACAGAACCAAAATATATATACACAGAAAGAGCCCGTGGGATCGATATGGTCTTCACGAACTTTGAGATTGGCAGCTCTTAAATCCCGTAAGTAACAAGGTGGTTGATAAAGAACTACATACCTTGTTAAATACAACGGCAAATTGATTACTTTTGAGACTAACTTCTGGGGCCAGGAAGAACTAAGACCTCCCCCCCCATTCTGAGTCTGAAATCTATACTAAATCGAAAAGTTCAAATAGAAAAACAAAATTTCAATGAAGGCCAGGGCAAAGGTGGGAGAGAACACAAAGGAACCCTGACAAGAGAAAAAAATAGGAACAAACAAACAACACACCAAACTGTTCTGAATGTTCCCCTGGCACCACTTAGAATTCCTGGGCATACCTCAGTATTTAAATTACTTGTCTCTTAATTATCTGGGCTGCACCTTATCACCTGGTCACACACTTCAAGCAGAACACAGGCTAGACTAGAACCAAATAGTGATCGACGGGAATTAGCTCCATGATGTACTATTGATTGGAGAGAAAAAAAGGAGGATTTATGGTTTATCACATTGCAGAAAGCGCCGGTTTTCTCCCACGGATGTAGCTACTACTTAGGAGCATAGCATCTGGCTGGAGGGTAATTCATAAACTTGTGCCTGGTAAAATAAAGAGACGTAAACTAGAGGCAGTAATCACGTTACGTTCCTCTGCCTCTCCTTGTGGTTATTACAGAACTTTGGCCATCAGTAGTGGTTTGGTTGAATGGCTTGGGGAACTGTTAGAAAAAGTCAGTGTAGGGGAGAGAGGAAGGCCATCCAGAGTGCAGTGCGCGTGTGTTAAGTTTAAGGCATCCGCTGGACATTCATTTGTGGGTAAGCAGATATTCAAAGGCACTGCACAGAGAAAAGGTTAGGGCCGGAGATACAATGTGCAGGTGAAGCACATAACTGATATCTAAAACTATTGGGAAAGAATGGGACCACCCTGGAGGTAAGTATAGAAAATAAAAGACAATTGGAGACTGGGCCCTGTGCTTCTCTAGCAGTGGAGGTCAAGAGGAGAAAAACCAAAACAGGGGACTGATAAGAAGCAGCAATTAAAGTAAGAAGAAAAAAGATAAAGTGATGTCCAGCAGGATCAGTACAAAGGTGCTTCAAAGAGGAAGGAAGGATCAATATCCTCAAGTGACCCTGAGGGCCAGAGTTAAATAAGGACTAAAATTGGTCGCAAACTTTGGTAACTCTGAGGTCATTGGTATCTTGTAAAGAGCAGCGATAGTGGAGGGATGGGGCTGGCATGAAATAGAGAATGTTAGGTAAGAAGTGGGTAGAGACAGGGCACGTTGCTCTTTAAAGGTTTTGGGTTGTTTTTAGTTTTTGTTTCTGTTTTTGTTTTTGTCACAAAGAAGAGCAGAGAAATGTAATGGCAGATGAAGGCAAGTCTACTGTCAAAGGACAGGCATTTTTGTTTGTTTGTTTTTGTTTTCTGTTTTTTGAGGCTTTTTAATTAGAGATTTTACACCATGTCTGTGTCTGTGTGTGCGTACACATACATTGTATTGGTAGAGATAAGTTGATTGTGCAGAAAAGAGGGGTAGACATTTTAAGGGCAGAGTTCTAGAGCTTGGTACCTGTAGTAGCCCTAAATAAAAGCCAGAATTCTCTGTCCATTACAGGAGTGGAGTTATTGACAAAGACAAGGTCTTTATCCTTATGTCAGGTGGCTTGACTGCTGGGCAGCAATTCTAGACTGTTTCAAGAGGAAAAAGGGAAAGGCTCACCCCAGCTGTGTTTAAGTGCTAGCCCTAAAGGTACAGCTCATGCTTTAAAATCAAAGCACAGCTTTTTCTCTGGGGGGGAGGGGGTCATTACACCATGGAAGAGACCCAGTTCGGGTACTCTGATTACTTTCCCCCTCTAACTTTCAGACCTTGCCACAGAATCCAGCTATAATGTCAGACTCTTTTTTACCCGCTTATTATATATTTTCTGTGAGGGCTCCAGTTATTGAAATCATTTCTGTTTTTCTTTTGCAGTTTTTGGCCAGGGCTGAGTTCAACTGCCACCTCTGGCATATGGGGCCAGCGCCCCACTCCTTTGAGCCACAGGCACCACCCAGAAATCATTTGTTTTTCTTAACAAAATATCGTCTGGCCCATGCAAATTGAGTATTTGCAAATACATAATGGAAGATACCTATTAGCTGTTTCTAAATATCTATTATAGTCCTACTTATAAAACCCAGGTGCCCATCTCCTTCAACAAGGCAATACAAACAGCAGGGGGGGGTGGGCAATCTTATAGTAGAATAGTAGAACCTACTGGTCAACACTGGAATGTTTTGTTTTGTTTTGTTTTGTTTTAATTAAATCATAGCTGTGTACATTAGTGCAGTCATGGGGGTCACAAATGTTCTTATGGCTGATGTGAAAATTTCAGCTTACATCTAGAAGGCCAGACACAGTGGCTCATGCCTGTAATACTAACACTTCGGGAGACCAAGGCCAGTGGATTGCTTGAGCTCAGGAATTTGAGACCACCCTGAGCAAGAGTAAGACCTTGTCTCCACTAAAAATAGAAAAAACTCACTGAATATGGTGATGCATACCCACCTGTAGTCCCAGGTATTTGGGAGGCTGAGGCGAGAGGACCCGTTGAGCCCAAGAGTTTGAGGTTGCTGTGAGCTACCATGGCCCCATGGCACTCTATCCAGGGTGCCAAAAAAAAAAAAAAGTATTTTTGCATATAGAAGTATTCTCCTGTTTCACCAAGAGCCCAATTTTCATAGGAAGTACATAGAATGGTAAGAAAAATGGGAACACCCCAACAGACAGATAACCTTCTGAATAATGAGTGGCAGATGCTACAATTCAATCACTCTCACAGCAGGAGGCCAAGTTGATGGATAACCCATCTGTTAAGGAGAGCAGGAAGCATGGAATGAAGGGAAGTTAGTTCAGGTCTCCTGAGGATTGCTGGTCTGAGGACTATATTAAAGGGACCCATCTGATCTTGACTCCTTGTTAGTATTGCTGGTAAAAGCTCAGAAGGCAACAGTCTAGAAATGTCAAGAAGATAAACCAATGAACAACTAATCCAAAGTTAGAAATAGTTTATGAATATTGAAATGTATAATTGATATAGAGATGATTTTCAATATGATCCTCCATAATGAAACTAATAATGAAATAAAATTGAAGTCCTGCTAAAAAGGTCAGAATTAACTAATTTTTTTTTCTTTTTTGAGGCAATAATCTTAGGCCTTCATAGTTCATAGAAACACCAGAATCTAGGTATACATTTCAATGAGGATCAATTTATGAGACATATTGCCTAAAGAGAGGGAAAATGTCCCTGCTGGAAGTGTATCTTTTTTAATTTTTTCCTTTGAGCGGGAAATAATCAGCTAGCTTGAGAAAGAAGATTCGGAAGTCAACACTGCTTCTATAATTCACGCCGTGACATTTAACTGTCAGCTATTATTTCTAAACTATTAACTTTTATGAAAGCTATTTAGATGATGATGTCCATGGTTAATAATATTGGCTTCAGAAATATCATTGGATAAAGGACACAATTCTCATGGTAGTTGCTATAGTCTTTCCAATTTTTTATTTTTTGGAGGAAAACTGTGAAAGTGGGGTTACATTTTCTTTCACTTAGAAGTATTTTTTTTTTCAACATTAAACACTTTTGTTTTGTTTTGTTTTTGAGACAGAGTCTCATTCTGTCACCTAGGTAGAGTGCAATGCCATGGCAGCATAACTCACAGCAACCTCAACCTCTGGGGCTTAAGTGATCCTCTTGTGTCAGCCTCCCTAGTAGCTGGGACTATAGGCTCAGCCTATAGACACAACTAGAATAACTAGACACAACTCCGGCTAGTTTTTCTATATATATATATATATTTTTTTTTTAATAGAGGCTTGGTCTTGCTCTCGTTTGGACTGGTCACCGAATTCTTGAGCTCAAACAATCCACCTGCCTCAGCCTCCCAGAGTGCTAGGATTACAAGCGTGAGCCACTGCACCCCACCCATCTTCAAGGATTAGTCCCAAAAGGCTTTACAGGAAGATTTTCAGACTTCAAGTTAGGCTTGTCTGTACAGTTGGCATCAGTCCTGTGAACTTTGTGCCTCATACTATGCCCAGCCCATAGTAGGCACTTGAGAAGCAGCTGCTAAATGAGTTATAGTAGCTAGAGCAGGTGTTTTTATCTCTACTGAGAGTTGCTTGTTAGCAATGCAGGGATTAGGAAGGAAAAGCCAAAAGCAAAATCAAAACAAAATATGCCTCTTAACTACATCAATGTTTTAAGACTTATAGTTTCTTTCACTGTTTCTGCTTATAATGCTACTATGAGCAGGATCCAAAATTCCTAAGCCAAGCTAGTTATTAATTTCTAAAGAAAATTCAATTTTATTTTTTTATAGAAACATTTCTCTAAATCCTATTAGTAGAGTTATTTTTTCACCTAATTAATTCAAAAATATAAACTTACAAATCATAAAGGCATTAAGTAGAGATACTTTTAAGGATATTTATGGATTTTATAAACTATAAAAAAGAGTTGTTGCATTCTAACATTTTTCATTCATTTTTTAAATATCAGTCCATTAAGACATTTTATTTCTCTGGCCTCATTTTTATCCTGAGGTAAAAAAAAAAAAAAAAATATATATATATATATATACACACACACACACACACACACACACACACACATATTAATATATGCACACGTAAAGGATCAATAGGAAAGTTGAGTCTCAGAAGAAAAATCATTAAATTCTCTTCCCTGGAGGTACATAGAACTCTGCTCCATAAGGCATGATGTAGTTTTATTTCTTATTAATAACTCCAGAGCAATGATTTTTATTTTCGCATGTACCTGTATCTCCAGGTGTTAAGTTAAAATGTTCACTCCCCTGTTGGCTTCTGTCTCTTAACACACACAACGGAGTCCAGGTTTCTATGCACCTTCACAAAGAAGCCCTGAGATATTCTGTCAGGAGAACGAATTCCTCTGTCCATGGTTACAAAACCAAACCCAGATTTCCAGAAAGGGTCAAGTCCAGGGGGAAGTACAAAGGCAATAAAACCATCCTCACTACTTTCTCTGTAGTACAGAGGCAACTGCAAGGCACTGCCAGTCAACAGTCAGTAGACAGCCAGACATAACCAATTCCCATCATAAAAATAAGGTCTGCCAGAGGCTGAGTGAATGGTCTTTGTTAACTCAGACACCATTTTTTTTATCAATCGTTAGTAGTAATTCAAAATTTGAAGCAATACTGCCTCTTTCCAACAATGTTTATTTTCTAATATTATCGTAGTTATCAATTCTGTGCTATATTTAGGATATAATCTGTAAGAGATATTTTGTATATCAGAATACTGGTACGTGGTGAAGTAATGGTTCTAAAATCACATGAAAATTGAATGTCAGGGTCACACTCAGATTTCACGATTCTCTGTGTATAGTTTAGTGCTGCCCTTTTGCAAGGAAAGAATTTAGAACTCCTGTGTCTGCCCTCATGACAGAGACATTTGGAAAACACAGACTCACTAATTATCTACAAGCTAAAGCAAAATTTTAGTTAATCTTCACCATTTATTTTCATGAAGAAATTTGGTCAAGTTATTATGAAGAGCAAAATCTGTTGGCTATGATGGACTCTAATGAGCAAATACTAAGCTGCTACATTAGTTTTCCAAAATTAGTGCCCTTTTTATTGGTTCCTTAAATGTAACAACTTCTGCCAGGAGAATTAGATATTATTAGTCCTTGACATCAAAAGCCATGGAGGACTAATTACATAAAGTTGAACAAATATCTTAACTTTGTTGTGTGCCAGCCCATGCCCAAGCTTGTTCACAAAAAGCCCCTAAGTAGATGTAAGTGTAAAACACCTGGACGGGTGTATCAGGTGGCTGAGAACAGCCAGCCACTCACAGAACCCATTCCCTCTTCCTGCTGTATTCATTGTTCATGCCTTGGGTGGCCATGTGACTTAATTCTAGCCAATAGAATGTAAGAACTGAAGCTATAGGCCTCCATTTCAGGCCTGGTCCATAAAAACTCCTCCAAGCCCTTTTCTGTTTGGTTGGCTTGATGCAACAAATACAGTGGCCTTGGAAGCTCTGTTCTGAAGACAAAAGAGTTGCCAAATGGAACAAACCCAGAGCCCTAAATCAGCACACAAACAAGAGTTGCCCACCAATTAGGAACATCAATTTCAGGAGTTTTATAAGAACTGAACTTCTTAGAAAACTTGAGCTACTATACACGTTGGGCTGTGTGACCGCTGGTGGCATCAATTTAATGCTTCTAACTTATGCTCAAGAAAGAGGGCTTTGCTTTCGAATGGCGTGATTCCAGTACTTCAAGCATTACTTTGCTGAGTGACAGAATTAATGCCTTCTATGAAATCGTAATCAAATGGGTGTGATTTGACCCTTTCCGAAGGGATGACCCTTAAAGTCTATTGTAGCTCTGTTCCAGACCCCTTGGATGAGGAGCATTCCTCTCCCTGAGCAGGGCCTGCACCATCTCCACCATCCCTCTTACATCCTCATGAGGACTGTGAAGAGGAGACCGGGAGGCTATGATCACACAGATGTATCCATTGCTTTTCTCAAATTCCTTTGTAAGCTGATAAGGCATGAGTGGAAACTTGGTATGAGTAATTTTTGCCACCATTAAACTGAATCCCAGTCTTTTCTGATCATTTATATGTGCATCTGCTATGAAATTATTGGAAGTAATACAAAAAACAAACAAAGAGAAAGCAAAACTTAATGGATGGTTATGCAAAAAGTAACTTTGTTTTTATTTTTTTACTGAAACTTTAAAAGTTTATGAGGCTTCTATCTCCTCTGACTCTGGATGAAATTTAGGAAATGTCCCACCATTTTTCTGAGTACCTTCATATGAAAATATAGGCTCAATTCAGTGATGACTGTGGTGGATCCACTGTGGTAAATTTAAAATTCTTTCAAAGATTCATCTGTGGTCCCCTTAGTTCTATAGGTCAGCCATCCACATTGAGAGAACAGAGCATGTCTCTTTCCCGCCTTTCTACTTAAAACAAGTTATAACTATTTATATTTAGAGGAATAAGAAGTCCACCAATACTACTTGTGGAAATGTAGTATCTGCTATCTAATAATCTAAGGATATAAAATTAATATTGCTTAAAAGCAAAAATGTCTACAGAAAATTTCAATTGTAAATTTTTCTATTAATGGTTATAATCCTACTTTAACTATCGCCCATCAGAAAATATTGAGTATCAGCCAAATAATAACCTAAAATTTGGCAGCCTTAATCCTAATGCCATCAATGACATTCATATTTGATTTAGGAGAAAATAATACATTTTTCTTACTGAATTATAATTTAGTATGAGAATGCATTACCTCAGGTAATCATATGAGATACTATTTAAAATGCAATTTATTTTACTACATAAAATATAACTAAAAATGCTCCAAATCACAGAAGTGGTATAAACAATGAACTAAATATATTTTAAATCCATTAAAACCCCAAATACGTTCATTCTCCTTCTATATACAAACCAGAACTCAAAAAAGCCAATGCCATTTTTAAAAATCTAAATTGTATTATAAGAAAACATCACTGGACAGTGCCTGTGGCTCAAGGAATAGGGTGCTGGCCCCATATACCAGAAGTAGTGGGTTCAAACCCAGCCCTGGCCAAAAAAAACTGCACAAAAAAAAAAAAGAAAGAAAGAAAAATTTAGTTTGGAAAACATTGATAATTGTTGAAGCTGAGTGAAGAGGGGATAGGAATTCATTACATATTTTCTCAATTATATATATGCTTTAATATTTATATAATAATAGTTTTTGTTGTAATTGTGATTATTATTTGGATAAAAAGAAATTTATTCTTGAGCCAATTTATTTAACTGCTAGTGGGAAATCAGAGTGATTATTTCTTTGGAAGTCAATTTCTGAAAGGAAATAAGATGAGTAAAGAAGGCAAAATGTGGGACAGAAATATAATTGTCAATCAAAGGGGCAGACCAAATGCAGAGGGTGCCAAAAAGTGTATGTACCTATTAAGAAAGGAAAAAACTGTATTCAATTTATAATAAGTAATGTTGCACTTCTGCAATTATAAGAGGTGCTCAATATGCCTTGCAGTTGTCTCTTGTTATGGTTATATTCTGAGTATTACAATTTTAATATAGCTTTTTCCTTCCTTAAAATGTACTTGGCATCCTCTGTATTATTCCAATACCAAGTTCAGGTGTGGCATGAGAACTGGAAATATTTGAAGGCAGCACATCTGACAACCTTCATGAAGGTGAGATAGGTATGAATTGATCTGCTGTGCCAATATGAATTTAAATGGACATTTGCATTTCAACTACTTCCCAATATGGACCTACATATGCACTATATAACCACATATACATTGTATATATGTATAGCCACCTATATAGCCACTTAGAACCACAATCCTGTGTTTTGAGATAAATTTTAATGCATTTAGATGCATCCCTAAATGATATATTGCTTGCTTAGTTGTGTTTATTTCTGAACTTCATGTAATTGAAATAATATTATATGTATAATTTGTTGACTTGTTTCTTTAATTTAAAAAGATATTTGCGAGATTCATCCATGTTGATGTGCTTAACTGCAGTTTAATTTTATTTGTATCCTTTGATGTAAATATGCTAACATATTATTGTCGATTATTCATAGGCAATTTACTTTTCATGAATTTTTGCATTGTATTAATTTTGTTAGTTATTAAAAACAGAGCCACATTATTTTATGAGTAAGAGTTAATCTAGAATAAATCTGAGATTTGAATGACTATGTTATAGGGGTACATGTTCAACTTTTTTAGCTAATGTCAAACTGGTTTACAAAAATTTTGTACTAAGTGATCAAAAATGCACAGAGTTCCCTTGGCTATACACCCTAATGCAAGCATATTTTCAGTTTTAAAGGAAGCAATGCTTATGATTAGCATTGAAAAGAAGAAAGATGATATAACTATTCGAACTCAAATTTATTTCTAGCCTTAAGAGTCTCAGGTATTTTTAAACTCTTGCCAATAACAACCTTAAAAAATGAAAACAAGGGCTATCCCTTAGAAATCGCAAGGCAGTAGCTTCTAAAGTAAATCATAAATAAGTAGCTGCTTAGGAAAGCTAAGATTAAGGGAGATGGACCTTTTAAATGAATAAAAATCAACAATGACACTTAAGTTTTACTATTTATATGAGATATCTTCCTTTGTCCTTCTAAACTCATTCCATCCTTCCCCATCCTGTATGTGCAAGACATCAGCAGATACCATTGCCTCTGTCTTCCAGATAGATTCAGCCACCAAAGAGTTCCAACAGAAAACAGGAAGGATGCTTCTTCTTGTGGGAAACTATGGCCTGGCTTCTGTCCCAGAGGTTTCAGCTGCTCACAAGGCATTTCTCCACAGGACCCTCTCCATTTGGGTTCCACTAACCTCTTGCTCCACTCATCCCTTCAGGCTTAGGGATGGTAATGCTTATGCCATTACAAGTTCCAGGGTACTCCACTATCCCTGGTACTTCCCTTCCATGGTAGCCAGCTTTATAAATACTTTTTCTATGAACCATCCTTGAGTTGTCCTCATTTGCATATGACATCTGCTTCCTGTTGCAACACTGATCTGCTGTTCCAGTGATTCTCAGTGACTTTAGTGGGTATTAAGTCAACTGGCAGACTTGCTAAAGAATTGCCGTAGACCACTCTGTCTTTTCTGCTTAAGTAGGTCTGGCTTGAGACCTGAGAGTTTATACCTCTACCATTTCCTGGGTGACACTCAGAGACCTCAGTTTAAGAGCCACTCTACTATTTCATCATGTGTCAAGCTCAATAGCACTTAGCCACCATTGGCCAAGGAGAAATGCCAGGCATCAATTACAGTCCCACGTTCCTTGGAGGAAAAAGTGTTTCTTGAGAAGGAAAATACACCAGAAGCCCTAGAACCTTCAGATCAAGAAAGTTATAAAACATGCTAGGTAGCAAAAGGAACACTCTATTTTTGGTTTCAGTAAGAAGAAAACACAAAAGCTATTTCTTTGATTTAGCTTTTTTTCTTTAAAATAAATAAAATCTATTTTAGTTGGGAAATGTTTATATAAAAATTCTTCCTTGGAAGCATAAACAGTAGCATATTAAATTACCATGCTTAGAAAACATTGCTATTTTTTTTTCTCTGAATAGCAAGTAAAATAAGGAGAATGTAAAGAGAAAGAAAAACATCTAGGTAAAAAGTATATTGTCATGGAGATCTCTTTAATCTAATGTAAAATGGTGGGAGGCAAGAAATATTAACTGAGCACCTACTATTTGCCAGGCTTTTCTAAACATGAATGCCTTCTGTCCTCCCCTCAAATTAAAGTAGTAAGTAATGAGAAAACAGATCATGAGAAATCTGAATAGACTGTCCAGTATCACACAGCTCGTGACAATATTAAAAACCAGTTCTGTCTATCCATGATGGCTACGATTTCCCCACCAAGCCTCACTAATCCCAGAATAGGACATAAAGACTATCATGGAGTGTACTCTGCCCCAGAACTGACATCCCTCAACTGAAGGACTATGTTGCCACCTGACAGCTCTCAGCAGAGGCAAGAACTGCTTGCCAGGTTGCTTCTACTCCCTGAGGGGTTCATTGAGACAGTGAAAATTCGGGTCGCCTTGGCAGGCTACAGCCCCCACGACACCCTCTTCCTGCTCTAGCTCCTTTCTCTTCCATTCCATGATGGCTGATACCAAGAACTTTCCCTACTAAGCTGTCTGCATGTTGGTGTCCATATCAGCAACTGTGTATTGGAGAAGTTAATTTGTGCCAATGGTAGCCCCTTTTGCTTTTTAAAATAATAAGAACATAAAGAATGACTCATAGAATCATAAAGTTTCTTATAATGTAAGATAGTTTATAATTTGGATGCTTAGAGTGCTATCTTAAAAAGTGAGCAGAGATGTAACTGAAAAAGACAACAGCTTTTCTTTTCTTCTTTTTCCAGCCTTTCTGTGCAGAGGGCAGGTGTGACACAGCTGTGGTCTGACAGGAAGACCACAGCTGTAGTCTGGTTCAAGGAAGCCAGGAGGACTTTCTACCATCGGCCCCAGAAAGAAAGTATTAAGATCGCACTGTAGAACTTTTCTATTTTTCTTTCCTTTTTTTTTTCATCCTTACTCAATTTCTCCTTCTTGTTTTTTGTGTTTGCTCTTCTACTTCTCTTACTAATTTTGGCAGAGGAGGAGGCTGGCTGTGTTCAGGTTGGTAATGAGTACTTGATTTAGAGGAACCCACCCAGTCCAGCTCCTCAAAACCCTTGAGCTGTAGACATGGCCTTAGCACCATTCTGACATTACTTCTATGAAAAGGTCAATAGCTTCTGTACTGTCTTGAATATAGATGAATTTCTAACATAAAAAACAAAAACAGGAAAATTGGGGACCAAGTAGGATTCTTAAGAATATCTGAATATGCATTTTCCCTTTCTCCCTCCACTCTCTCTCTCTCTCTCCCATCACAATATCCCCCTGTTCTTTCCCCAGTCTTCTCTCCCTCTCTTTCTAATCTTCTCTCTTTTTCTGTAGCCATGTGTCTTACATTTCAGAGGAAATAGTTTTATTCTTCTCCATCTGTCTCTTCTTTCCTAGCTTTTAAAGAGAATCTCAGTATTTCCACAGTCATTTCGTTTGAAGTTATCTTCTTGCCCCAGTTTATTACATTTTAGGAACAATCATACTTTGTGTTGTGGTAGCAGCAATTTTATTAGCCTTTTATCTGCCTTTTAATATGCTAACTGATTCTAAAAAAGGAAAGAACAGGGCCACACATAGTGGTATATGCTTGTAATCCTAGCACTCTGGGAGGATGAGGCAGGAAGATCGCTTGAGTTCAGGAGTTTGAGACCAGCCTAAGCAAGAGGGAGACCCCATCTCTACTAAAAATAGAAAAACTAGCCAGGTGTTGTGGTGGTAGGCACCTGTAGTTTTAGCTACTTGGGAGGCTGAGGCTAAGGCAGGAAGATCACTCGAACCTACCTGTGAGATAGGCTGATGACACAACACTCTAGCCTGGGCAATACAGTGAGACTTAGTCTCAAAAAAAAAAAAAAAAGAGAGAGGGAGAAAATAAAAAGTCAAAAAGTCTAATTTTTTTTAAATGCTTAAAAAAGGAAAAGAGATCTACTGGCAAGAAATAAACAATACTATATAGTTTTCAATGCCTATAATGTTTGTTTGATAATCAAATTTACCAAATATCAAATCATATAATGAGCAAATTTACCAAGACCAAAATCAAGAGATGCAATGTGATAGATATATTAATGCTAATCTGGAGACAATATGTTGATTATATGATGTTTTCAAAATTGCTGAGTTCTATTTCAAAATTCAAAACCAGCACAATTTTAAGTCAGCCTAATAAGACATCCAGATCTATTGGCATATTTATTTCTGAACAGGGTAAAGGGTTTGATAACAGAAAAAGCAGAGTTCCTTTCTCAGACCTCAAGCAATAAATCTTTCACAGTAATTTATGATAAGAATCTTAACTAAGGCAGGGGCCATGGGAAAAAAAGAAGGGTATGACTAAAGGCTAAAAAGTCCAGGGGAAAATGGAAACAACAATATTGGTTGCAACAGTATTTACTGGAGGAGAGGAAAGCCCGATGTTTCCTAGGTAAGTAACTCAATACCCATGTCATCAACCTCTTAGACAATGCCCACTCCCAAGCCACCTGGCCAGCAGACCATAGGCTATCTTGGCCTACCATTCTCTCAAGGGCTTCCATGTATTTGCACATGCTGCACATGCTGGGACCTTTGCTCTAAATGTCACTTTCTCCTTGTTGGTTTAGACATCTTCAGACTAATACTGAAAGTTTTCATCTCTTCTAGGAAACTAGTGAACCATCCAGGAGCTATAGATCCCCTCTCTTGCTTCTTGACCTGCCGCTTCTTATACTTCTAGTGCCTGTAATTGTTGACAGCTCCATCCCCTGGTTCTCAAGGACAGGGCTGTGTTTTATTCATCTTCAGGTTATCAGTGCAGTAAATAATCCCAGGCATGTAATATAGATTCTATAGGTGTTTACCAATGATGTGAACAGGAAGATAACGGGTTAGGTTTGGTTTCTTGAGTAGGAAAATGGAAATATTAATTATGCAGCTAAAAATATGAACCAGGAAAACCTGTGGAAGGATATTCAGCCAGGCACACAGATCTGAATGTGGGATCGATTTAGGTCACTGACAAAGAATGGGTGTTGTAAAAAATAAAGATGAATGCAGTAGTTTGATAGGAATTAAGATGAGGAAATATTCCACATGGAGGAAGTTGTTAATAATATCGAGTGAAGCTGCTTCCTATTCCATAGAATGTGGAATTTAGCATTTAAGACATGGGGGGATGTTGAGAACTAGATGGAATGAAATATGTGACGATGCTTAAAACAATGCCGGGGACAAAATGATTCCTGGGTAATTATTTCCAAATGAAATGCAATGAGAATTGCAAGGAGAAAACCAGATTTGGCAAATAGGAAGTAGATGGTGATGACCATTGTGGGAACAGCTTCATCAGAGAAGAAGGGACAAAAGTGAAATTTCTGTGGAGTGAACAGTGAAAAAAAAGAGAGAGAGAGAGCTTGACAGGGTCAGGAGGAAGCAGGATGGTGTAGGAGATATTTGGTTGTAAGACATTTGCTTCTTTTGTTTTTTTTTTTTTTTTTTTTGAGACAGAGCCTCAAGCTGTCCCCCTGGGTAGAGTGCCATGGCATCACAGCTCACAGCAACCTCCAACTCCTGGGCTCAAGCGAGTCTCCTGCCTCAGCCTCCCAAGTAGCTGGGACTACAGGC
>CAUYTI010057275.1:0-27064 GCA_963575145.1 Galago senegalensis | reverse complement strand
GGCTGCAACCAAAAAATAGCCGGGCGTTGTGGCGGGCGCCTGTGGTCCCAGCTACTTGGGAGGCAGAGGCAAGAGACTCACTTGAGCCCAGGAGTTGGAGGTTTCTGTGAGCTGTAATGCCACGGCACTCTACCCAGGGGGGCAGCTTGAGGCTCTGTCTCAAAAAAAAAAAAAAAAGAAAATATCCTTCTTACGTACCTAATTCTTTATCTTGGTAACAATAAGTGAAAAGCTCCACAAATACAGCTTTAATTAACAGCAGTGCGGTGATGCTTAAAAAGAAACCGTGGGCTCCTTGAATCTGTTGGCCTTCACATAAAGAATTTTGTTTTCCCAGAGGGTCAAAATTAATTAATGTCCTTACAATTTGTTTAGTGACCCATTGTCTCAGAGATGCCTAAACAAGTTCACTGAGCCGTACTAGAGTATCAAGGATGATACAATCAGGCTGTTCTCAAGAGAGCACTCCATAAAATCTACTGTTTCAAGTACTGATTAACAGGGAGGATAACGAAGCATTCTGTCAGAATGATTTCTTTATCTGTGAGTGACATTTCTTGTATACAACATTGTATAAATAACCAGATTCAGAACTTTTCATGTAGTCTTTAATAACCTTACATAAGCTATAGAAGTTCAATAAAAGGAAATAAATATTCCCTTTAATAGTCCTTATTTGTTCTATTAATAGGCTTTTCTTTTTGAATAGCAGATATAACCTTTCTCATATCCATTGACTATGGTTTGTCTTTTTCTTAACTGAGCCATAATACCTCTTGTACCATAATACTTCTTAGTAATATTATACCAGCACACGTGCTGTGTCGTTTTCACACCCTGTCTTCTGATAGGGGAAGATTTGTACAGATGATAGCGAAAGAACCCACAGGCATTTTTTTTTTAATCTACATGTTATTGTCTGGATCTTAGCAGAATAAATGAAAATTGGCTTATTCCCCATAATTTCTCAAGGAAAATAAATATGTATTCACTCTCAGGAATGATCACAAAAGTACAAAAAATGGTCCATCTAAATGCAAATTCTCTGTTGTGGTACCTACTGAGATGAAAGCATTATAAAATGCGTCTACTGTTAGATAATTTTATAAATTTTGATATATCCAAAAAGTAGAAAACTTTTTGCTGTAACTAATACTATGCTGTGAAAGATATTTCACTGCATACATACTTGTTGAGACTATATTTTTTAAATTACTAAACCAAGGACAGGTACGGTAGCTCACGCCTATGATCCTAACACTCTGGGAGGCGGAGGCAGGTGGATTGCTTGAGACCAGCCTGAACAAGAGCAAGACCCCATCTCTATTAAAAATAGAAAAAGTAGCTGGGTGTCATGGTGGGCACCTGTAGTTACAGTTACTCAGAAGGCTGAGTCAAGAAGAATCACTTGAGCAGGAGTTTGAGGATGCCGTGAGCTATGGCAATACCACAGCGCTCAACCCCAGGACAAAAGAGTGAGACTCTGTCTTGAAAAAAAAACAAACCCTTAAATAAATAACTTACTAAACCAAGTAGACATCTATTTTCCCTTGAAACTATGCATAGTAATGTGGCAGTAAGTATGTGTGTATAAAAATAAGGCCTACTGATGGTTATGTTACCATACTAAGATTACTAAAAGACATCTTTTGTTTTCCTGTTGACCTAAATGCTAAAATTCTTTTAAAAAGATGTATTACTTCATCATGTAAAATTGATAGGAAGAGATATAGGAAAAATAAATATTAAAAGTGAAAACAGCAAGCCCAAAATCTGCAGGGTGGCTACAGGCTGGAGCACCAGGAAAGCCCACGGGGCAGGTGAAGGACAAAGACCTTCTTCTGGGGAATTCCCTCGTGCTGCGGAAACCATTGCTTTTTGTTCCATTCAGGGTTTCAACTGACCAGATCAGGGCACATTACATAGGACAATCTGCTTTACTCAAAGCTCATCAATTTAAACGTTCATCTCACTGTAAAACACCCACCAAGTCAACATATACAATTAGCAAGCACAAATAGCCGAGTTAATTTTTTTTATCCCTAGGAATAGGTAGATTTTATTGTGAACAAATATTCTTATTTTCTATTCCTAAGAAAAATGAGATGTCTAAGAAAAGTGCTGAGTAAGCTTCCTGCTGGGTAAAAGAAGTAAGATTAGATGATCACGTCTCCTTTGTATCAATTAACTGTAAAATCTTTAAAGATTCTATTCATCTCAAATCACTGGGCAGGGACCAAAACATGTGATGATTTTATGCATACAGACTCATTCCACCACCACTTACCTTTCACACACTTGGCCCTGGCCCTTCGGGTACCAGGGATAAAACTGGTGGTGTGCTGAATGACCTTGCAGAAGAACTCTTACACTTGCCAGTTGTACACCTTCGCTTATTGCACACATTAATCTGAACACCACCCACCCACCTCTATCTCAAGTGTGGACTTTAATGACACTTTTAGGGTAGAAGAAATAAAATCTTTGAGATTCTGACAACCTGTGTCATGGGCTTCCTTTTTGTAGTAACATCAACTCTGCTCTTCTAAATAATTCGAGGGTTACAACAGACATGATTTTCCCCCGTTTGCATAAATCCTATGAGCTCTCAAAATCCTATGAGCTCTCCAAATGCCCTACCTGGGCATTTGATGCATGT
Source organism: Galago senegalensis (assembly GCA_963575145.1). NCBI lineage: Eukaryota > Metazoa > Chordata > Mammalia > Primates > Galagidae > Galago > Galago senegalensis. The sequence goes on along the minus strand of CAUYTI010057275.1, from coordinate 24,405 downwards.
TGAAATTCACAAAAACAGTTAAAGCAGGCTTCTCACTTGAGTGTATTTCTGGCCTGAGTATTTTCTTTTTTTTTTTTTGAGACAGAGCCTTAAGCTGTCCCCCTGGATAGAGTGCTGTGGCATCACAGCTCACAGCAACCTCCAACTCCTGGGCTCAAGTGAGTCTCCTGCCTCAGCCTCCCAAGTAGCTGGGACCACAGGCGCCTGCCACAATGCCCGGCTGTTTTTTGGTTACAGCTGTCATTGTTGTTTTTGGCAGGCTCGGGCTGGATTCAAACCCGCCACCTTAGCCACTGAGCCACAGGCGCCAAGCCTGGCCTGTGTGTTGCTATTAGATTTACCTGGTGTGTGATCAGAGTCTGGAAGCAATGCTTCTGCAGGAATTCTGGTGCCAATGGTCCAGTCCAAGTCATCCTGAGAGTCTTGAGTAAGACTGCAGACTGTAGTCCAGTTTTCCCAATTCGTTTCAAAATTGCAGCTTCCTGCTATGCTTGTATACTCTCCTAGGGAAGTAAAATAGTTAATGGAAAATTCTAGAAATGTATATCACCCTTCATATTTTGTGCACTTAGGATGATTTTAAATTAGTATTTGCATATTCTAATTCTTTACAAAAACTTTACAGCATCCAGATATTTACACTTATTGGTAATATAAGTCATATACCATACCTTTTTTTTTAATCAAAGTATCTATAGGTAGTATATCAACATCATCATTTATCCATTAGATAATTTTATGGATTGACTAATGTTTATAGATGACAGATAAAATTACATATACCTATGAACAATGAGTGTAACATTATGATAAGACAGATAATTTGAATAATAAATAAACAGCTTTGGTTGTCTGGATGTGGAACTCAATAGTTTCATTCACCCTGATGTTTGAACAGCATAGTCTATTAGGGAAGAAAAGTCATTTACTAAAGAAAAAGTGCTTTGGGAGAAATAGTAAACTGTATTGGACGCAATCCTCTCAGCATACCATACAATTCCTGGAGCATAACACTTCACAGCTTGTCACTAAAATATGAAGTAAATTCTCTTCTAAAATTGGTGACTGATGACTCATTAAAAATTAAATTATTCACAATGAGAAAAAATAAATAACTGAGTGTCCACTTTTTATCATCTGTGAAAAGTGTCATCATGATACCCTGATGTTCAGGTTTTCATTTTTCTTTCATTATTTATTTATTTATTTTTTTGCACAGCAGTTATTATTTTTGAGGACTCACTGTAAAATCTGACTCTGTTATACAGACAGAATGAATGATTGGGTGATTTAATTGGTAGGGATCAAAGATTGTCATTGACTTGTTTTCCCTTTTCAGAAGGATGAAGTTTGTGGTTTTTAAAAAGTTTCTTCTCATTTATAACTCTTCCTTAACATAAGACTTTTGTTAGCATGTAGAACTTCATCAGAAAAAAAAAGATAACCTGACTGTTAAAACGGAGCCAAACATATAGCAAACATAGCTTTAAAATCTTTATACATTTTCTTGACCACCAAGAATTTTTTCATAGACATCATCAGCATTTCATCTCTCAAGCATTATTGCATTTTACCCCTAAAAAGTAGAATAATTTTTAATAATACACATAATTTTCATTCATTCTACATGACTATATAATCTATTGAATTTTATATGCTAATTTTTGGCTCTGTATTAATTTTTATGCTTGTCATGCCCCTATTATGATAACAAATAGTTTATACTATATGATATAAATGAGAAAATCCTGTCGCCCAGTTAGACCACATATCAGTAAATATTCAGAATTTTCCAATGTACGCACAATATAGCCATTAAATATTCTTTAGAATAATGTTACCCTTAGATTCTATACTATTGTATACTCATGTAATTGATTTCTTGACACATAATCCATACAGTAATTTTTCCATATCCTTTTCCATTCTCTGTGACCATCTCTGTGCTGTCCTGTCCCACTTTGCTTAACTTACGACTTTCTCTTTGACACTAAAGATACCAATACAGTCAGGATAACTTCCCTTGTATTTCATCCTCTCTACCTCAAAACACGTCATTTTTCCTTTTCTTCTCTTCTAAAACTAATCCTTGCTGATCATCTCAACTCCTTATCAAAACACTGCTATTAGTATTCGACAGTGTCAATCCCTTCAATGTTACACAATTTTTCATGTCCCTCAATTTTATATTTTCATTCTAACATGCAGATATAGCCAGGCTACCCATCTTGATTTTCTTAAAAATTTATTTATGTATTTTTTTTAAATTTCAGAGGAATAGGAAGGTATAAATGATGAGGTTACAATATTCGCATCTGTTAGGTAAGGTCCCTGTTGTAGCTGTGTCCTGCATCCAAGAGGTGAGTCATACACCATTACATTGTGCCCAGTAAGTGGGAGCACACCAATCCCTCTCCCTCCACCTCTCTCCCCTTTTTCTTCTCCCCTTCTCCCCCTAATATGAATTGAATTGAGTTTTTCTCTTGTGAGGGTGTGTATTAGTTCATCTACTGGCTTCATGGTTGGTTTTGAGTACACTGGATATTTGCTTTTCCATTCTTGTGATACTTGACTGAGAACAGTAAGTTTCAACTCCATCCAGGTTAATACAAAAGATGTAAAGTCTCCATCTTTTTACAGTTGAATGGTATTCCGGGGTATACATATACCACAGCTTACTAATCCATTCCTGGGTTGAGGGGCACAAGGTTGTTTCCCCCCTTGATTTATTAAAAAGCATAATTATTTGCTTAAATTTCTCAATATATCCTCACTCCTCCTTTCCCATGGCTTTCACAGTTTCATGCAGGCGACCTACTCATCAACAACCATGATGACATGCAAGACAGAGATGTCCCCGGGCTTTCTGGGTATTCCACTTGGAGCAGGCAACTATCGCCTCAGAACCAACAGTCCTAAAACTCATTATGCACCTCTCCAAATGGCTCTTTCCCTCTAAGATTATTGCTCAACTTGATAGCGCAAATCTTTCCCTTTTTAAAGACTCAGACCTTCCAACTTATCTTGGATTCCACAGTTTTCATCTCATATCCTATCACCAACAGCTACGAACTCTGCCTTTGAGAACTTGTTAATTCATACTTTTTGCAGTTCCATAACCATCGCATCACTTCAAGCCCCTGGCTTATTTTAAGAGTTTCTCCTTCTTTAGTGTACCTTATCCTATTAACCTTACAAACTCAGTCCACATTAATCATCCTATAGAATGCTCCTGTGTTACTTTCTCTTGCTTAAAATATTCAGTTCTTTATACTGTTTTAAAATACTCTCCCAAATCCCCAGCCGTGAATCCAATAACCTTACTTCTACGTAAAGTATTTGTATGATAAAATATGTCTCACTTTCAAAACTGCCTCTACTCCAAGTCAAGTTTTCAGAAAAGTATTTTGTAAGTATGAACTGACTTTTTCTAAGTTACCTTTATGGCTCTCTTGCTCTGTCTTTTTTATATTCCCTAGCAGTTGGTGACTATTTCATCAGCCGTTCATTCCTTCTTTCCCTCGGGAACACGGTACTGCAGTTTTATCTGAACATTCACCTTCTTTCACTCAGATATGTGTTTCCAGGAGGAAACGGCCCTCTTCTCTGTGCCAGAGGTGGTTCCTGGTTCTTCAAACAAATCCTTATGTGAGGCTCTCTGCTTCCTGGTCTTGGTTAATTGGGACATGCTCTTGGGATGTAATTCTAGACAAGACATACTACAGAAGAAGCTCCCAGGAAGAGTTTGTCTTTTATGTAGAAGAAGAACCAGAAAGAAGAAAATATATTTATTCAGGACATCATTGCAAAGATGTCCTGCTTAGGGCTAAAGATATCATAGGAGAAGCTAATTCTACAACAAAGCCCGTTATCTGAGGGTAGCAAAGCATAAAGAAGGAGGGAGTCCATTCAGGTCTTTACCTCTGATGACAATATTAAGGTAATTAATTACTCAAATCTAGAGATGTCTTGCTTTCAGAGTTCTTGCTATGTCAAATAATTCAGTTTCCTTATTGTATGCATTAGCTAGAAATGCCTTTGGTTCTATGAAACGAGAAACCCAAGTTACAGTAGCTTCATTTGTCTCAATTAACAAGAAGCCAAGACATATTTAAGGCATAAAAAGAAAAAGAAAGAGGAAAGGATAAAATAACTTTTTTTCCCTTATTCTGGCCTTTTTCTAAATAAGAAAGACCACATCCCAGAATTTCTATCAATATGCCATTGGCCCCTCACAGATGTGAGGATGTTTGGTATTTGTAGCTGGTCACAATGATGCCATGAATAAAATGACAGCTCTGTTCTTAAAGCAAAAGAATTGCATCAGCAATTAGTGGATATTGCCAGACTGTTTAAACTGATTGGAACTGAATTTCTATTCTGCTTAATTAATACCTCTTTCCTTCTCCATTCAATCTAACAAATCATACCCGTGAATGTTCCATCTGAGTCTTATCTCTCCTACCCCAGACCACACAATTCTCAGGGTGCGTATAAGGCACTTAATAGTAATCATCGTTGTTACCAGTTATTTGGAAACCCCTTACTTCTGTATGTTATATTGCTGGCTTTATTGTTGTTCAACATCGAATTCCTATAAACATTTCCATGTGGTGGGCGGGTCAGTTCATTCAACATCATCACCGAACTGCATTTATGCAGCAGAAGTGGGTCAATACACATCCACTGGATGAAGGAAGCTATGAGGACGCCGTGACATTTCTTGATAACAAATATTAGAATTTTTCAAAATGACAGTTACTTTAGAAAAGATATTTTCCAGATTGTGATCTTTGCATTGAGCCCTGAGTGGACTTAAAGCATTACTAACATTCCTTTAAATAATTGGCACATTCCTAGCGATACCATATTCAGCCACATGGCTACATGATCAGGATAAATAGTGATCAACTTGCGTATTTAGGAGATGCTTCAGAGTTGTTTTTAATTCCTTTTGTCTACATATTCATCTTATTTTGCCACTTTTTAATGTATAACACATGATATAGGAAATTAAATAGTGGTCTCCTCAAGTGAAAATGTCATTTGTTATGAAATGGCTTCTTGGCATGCTACACTGAGAAAAAATTTGAAGAATCTGGGTATGGTAGGAAAGAGTGCCACAACTGAGCAGTGATGTGTATCAGTGTGGTGAGAGGCAGAGAGACAGCGCCCACCCACACTCTGCACATCCCTGGCCTAAATTCTGTACACCCTGAATAGTTGTTTCAGATGCTATTATCTTTACATGAAAAAGAGCACATTTTCAGACTTAATTGTTTCTTTGTTTTAGAGAGAACTGATTTTGTTCATTATAAACTATGCATTTCTGCAAAGGGAGGTAAAGCTGCTAAAGAAAATGTCTTTGTTCACAGCTTACAAGAATCATTCGGATGTGAGAAATAAGTGCATTTTTTTGGTAGTATACAAAGGACACATGATTGAGAAATTAACTATGATGATACATGTCAAAAGAATACAGAAATAGTGACACAGAAGAGGCTAACATAAATCCCAGATCGCAGAACAAATAAACTCCTTACATTATTTCACTCAATTCTCCTAGTACTTGACCAGATGAATGCTATTATATCTACTACACGGATAAGAAAAATGAGTGTCTGAGAATTTAAATAATTGCTCAACACGTGAGACTTCAGTCTAATATTCCCAAAGGTTAATTTATTCCTTATATTTCTCTAAAGATAATTTTGACTATCTTGTCATTTATTCCATTATTCACAGCAGATTATCTGGCTGCAGGAATCTAGATCTAATACCTTCAATAATTCTAGAAGACAGTCAATATGAAATATTGATGAAGTCAATTTGCAGAATTAAGAAGTCATCTGTATGTCTTTGTGAGCTGTGGAGTGCCCTTTTTAGATATGAACAACCTCTAGGAAGAGGTTTTAAGGCAAGGGACTATTTCATCTGTCAATGTATGGCTTTTACTTTAATGTATTGAAATGCTTTCTGCAGTGGTCCATCAAAGTGGTGGGGAGCACTGATCAGACTTGAGGATGTACTGATTTCAGGTTCTGACACTGAAAACTTCCTCTGTGTGTTTTGCCATCAATACTTAAAATAGCTGAGGGAAAAATTAAAATTGTATAAGGCAGTTGGGGAGGAAAAGTGAATGAAGCAAAAATAAATGGGCAACACTCACATTTCATAAACCAAAACATATAGTAACTTGTCTGTTTTGTGTGCCTCTATAATTTCACAGACAGATGTAAACACACACATACACACACATTATTCTTCATCTGTATTCCCTACGTAAGCTATGGTACTGTTATCATTGATAGCTTTTGTTACAGTTTAATCTTTCCTGTATGATTTTTTAAAAAAACATGGAATATTAGATTTTAATACATTGTTCCCCATACTTTTTTTTTTTTTTTACCATAGAGGAAGTGAGGTTTTTGCACTTGAAGAACTAATACCAACCTTCCTAAGATGACTCAAAAAAATCGAGGATGAAGCGATACTCTCAAACTCATATTAGGAGGTCAATATGACCCTGATACAAAAACCAAAGGCACAACCAAAAAGAAAACTACAAGCCAATATTTTGATGAACATAGATGCAAAATTCTCAGCAAAAATGCTAGCAAACTAAATTCAACAACACATGAAAAAGTTTATTCATCATGATCAAGTGGGATTCACTTCAGGGTTGCAAGGATGATTCAGCACATGCAAATCAATCAGTGTCAAACATCCTATCAACAAAACAAAGGGCAAAACCATATTATCATGCTGAAAAAGCACTCAAGAAAATTCAATATCCCTTCCTGACAAAAACTCTCAAACAATTGGGTAGAGAAAGAAAGAATATATCCCAACACAATATAAGCCATACACACATGTGACAGATCTACAGCTACTGTCATACTGAATGGGGAAAACTACCAGCCTTCCCTCTCAGATCTCAAACAAGATAAGGATACTCACTTTCACCACTCAACTGAGTAGCAAAAATTCTCTACAGAGCAATCAGACAAAAGAATAAAGGGCCCAGATTAGAAGAATAGGGTGATATTGCTTAATGTATATATAGTTGCAGTTTGCAAGACAAAAACAGTTCTCAAGAGGGATGGTGATAATGACTGTATGAAAACATAAATACTTAATGCCACTACACTATCAACTTAAAAATAGTTAAAATGGTACTCGCTTCAGCAGCACATATACTAAAATTGGAACAATACAGAGAAGTTTAGCATGGCCCACACGCAAATTCATGAAGCATTCCATATTTTTTTAATAGTTTAAAAAATGGTTAAGATGGTAAGTTTTATGTTATGTATATTTTACAATTTTTTAAAGTTAAAAAATAAAAAAAGAAAGAAGCCCCCAGAAGCATTGTCACTGTAAGATCCTGAGAAATAAAAATGAGAGTGAACTAACAAAACAAACTTTAAATTTGTGTGTATATGGTAGCTCCTCTCCGTGAAAATTGCTCTTAATCCTTTCCTCCTTGTGATGTGTGACATTTTCCTATTGAGAGGTGGAGACTTTTCCCTTTTTCTCTTTGAGTCTAGACTAGACTTATTAGCTTGACTTTTAGGAGTTAGCATGTGACATTCTGGAACATCTGAGGCTAACTCTTGCTGTTTTCCTGGGGTTAGTGGAAAGCTTACTCTTAGAACACTAATTCAATCTCAAGCCAGCCCTGTGGACAATGGCTCATCACCTGTGGCTGTTATATTATGCAAAGCTCAAGCCACATGGAGTGTCCTCGAGGTCAAGTAAGATAGAGTATCAATATGACAAACTTAGCAGGAAGAACTCACCCTACCTGGTCGAATTATGCTGATCAGAGAAAACTTCCTACCAGAATCCTTCTCAAAGAATTGACCCACAAAAGTGTGAGTAAAATGTAACTGACATGTAGGCTGTTAACTGCTGGGGTTGCTTCTTAGGCAGCAAACAACGACTGCAACAGTAATTGATATGATATCAAGATTCTCTATGAAAGCTCTTCAGTAAAATGCATAAAAAAATATTCTTTGGATGTAAATATATGCTCATATTTCAAAATTATATATTTGGTTTTATATGTGACTTTAAAAACATCACTTGAATGAAAGCTTAAATTAAAAATTCAATAGGAGGTCCAGCACAGTAGCTGACACCTGTCATCCTAGCACTCTGGGAGGCCAAAGCAGTGAATTGCCTGAGCTCAGGAGTTCAAGACCAGCCTGAGCAAGAGTGAGACCCCATCCTTACTAAAAATGGAAAAACTAGCCAGGTGTTGTGGTGGGAACCTGTAGTCCTAGCTACTCAGGAGGCTGAGGCCAGAGGATTGCTTGATACCAAGAGTTTGAGGATGTTGTGAGCTCAAGATGATGCCATAGCACTGTACACAGAGTGACAGAGTAAGACTCTTTCTCAAAAAACAAAAAAATCATTTATTCTAATTTCTCCAGTGCAATGCAATTAATGAAATTAATCATTCAATCAGTATTTATGCAAGGTGCTCATTTTCAGCCTCATCTATAAAACCAGCCATTTCTTAGAAGAAGAAATGGAAACCAATAAAGAAAGCTAGCCTGCTAGTACAGTGCCTGGAAATTCTAATTCTGACCCCACATACAATGCTGCATAATTACATCATGGGAAGTTTTTGTAAAATAACTCACTATAGTTCTCAGTATGAGGGTGCTGACATTTGTATTTGTATTAGATACATACTTGATCTGGCAAAGTGGGGAAAAATAATTTGACTATTCTAAGCCCACTCTAGTGAATGAAAGAACTTGGTCAAGTGAAAATTTGTGACAGATCAGCCGCACTGTGGCTGCCATCCACTTACCACAGTGAGCTTCATCAGACCTGTCAGAGCAGTCCGGCTTATAGTCACAGACCAGGTGGGATGCAATACACTTCTTGTTCCGGCATAAAAAATCACTGGCTTCTGGGCAAATCTCAGAAGTCTCTCCCACTAGACAAAAAAAACCAAAGACAAATGAAGTCTTGAGTCAATATTTTCATTAAATTTGAAGACTCCTATTTTACAGTTCCCCCACTATTGAATGTTTGTAATTTTAGCAGTTGCCTAAGGTGGACTATGCCAGCCCCCTCTCTCTCAGTCCCACTACCAAGAAATAGTTCAGCAAGTGACACAGATTCTACTTCCTTCAAAAGATCTTTTCATTCCTTAAGGGCTGCCCACTGTGTGTTACCAACATCCACACTCCAGATGAAGGCATTAAAGATCCTGGGGTTTGGGGTCAGCTTAGTTTCCCCATCTTGTAAGTGCCTGGATGTGAATTACAACCCACGACTGAAGTTTCACAAACATTCCACTTCTCCTTCACTTTTCCATACGTTCATGTGAGCTACTTCTTCTGCCTGCTTTGACTATAGCCTTATTTCCCGATTCGTCTTCCACTTAACCTTAAGACTCAAGAAAACGACTCCTCTTGCCACCCTTACCTCTCCTTTTATTTTGTCTTCTCTACCCCAAGTTTGACACCCTTTTTCATGCCACCTAAGCACCGTTTTATTCCTATATTACAATGAGTACCATCTAAGAGCTATTTGCACGCCTGTCCATCTCTCCAGACTGCAAGCTCTTTAAGCAGCAGAAGCTTTCGTTGTGTCTCCTTGGGTCTAACACAGCACCGAATGCAATATTTATAATATTTAATAGATACTGATAATAATTATAGGCATAATGTTTTCATTAAAAAGAGAAAATAGAGAAATGAATTGATATAGAATTGTTATATTTGAATATAATTTTAACTGATATGCAGTTAAATGATAATACTTTACAGATTCATGGTGACTTACATTAAAGGTCTGAAACTACTTTTTATCAACTTCAATGAATTTAATAAAGTCCAGTGATTCCTTTGTTACACAGACTATTAAGGGTTCAGAGCTAATGTACTTGAGATGTGGGTAATCTGTTGAACATTAGGCAGTATTTTTCCATGAGTAAAAAGAGTTAAACTCTAAACACTTGACCAAAAGTACATTTCCACAGTTTTTGGTTCATTCCCATGATACAGTAGAGAAAATTTCCACAATTTCCAGAAATAATTTGCCAGTAAAACATAGTCTATACATATACACATATAAAAAAAATGAAGAGAAAGCATCTAATATAACAGCAAATAGTTCATTGGTAAAACTGAGACTTAATTCATTGATCAAAGACAGGCCAACTGGATAACTTCATTTGGGATTGACACACAAAAATGCCAGGTGTGGGCAGCACACGCATCTAACAAGTAGCTCATTGAAGCCAATTTCCCTAAGCGTCCACCACTTAGGTCCTTGCCAAGGATGGCTTGCCCATCTGTTTCTTTAGTTCTCAGGCCCATTGTCCCAGACTCTTTAGCAAAATTGTCCCTGATTTATTTAAAGTAGGTAAAATAAATTTCTAGTACAGACACTAGAAAACCGTAATTATTAACTGCAAAATTTTGATGTATTGAGAGAGAATCTCTCTCTAGGAATGGGGAGGAGGGCTACAACAATAATCAATGACACATGAAATAAAAGAAAAACCATCTCCTGTTCAAGGAAATATATGATTTTCCTAAGTGTAGAAAGTTTTAGAACCTCTCTGGTTTTGATAACACGTATGGGCTTTAATGAAGAGTAAGAGATTGTGAAATGCTGAGCAATCTGATTCAGACCTTTTAATTAGCACCTCTTGTCTATTATTTATTTATGTAGAAAGGTCACTGCACAACACTGTTACATAATTTTCAATTTATGTGCAAATTTCAGGGTCAAACAATGATCGAGTTATGTTTTCCTGCATAAAATGAATGCAAATAAATCTCATAGTAGCACTGGCCTTCCCTATTGAACTTGATCATATTTGTGAGATACATAAAAATTTAATCTCTACTGTATGTTTGAAACAGTATTTCAGTAAGATCATCAGAATTCAATAAGTTTATTACAGACTGAGGATCATTACTGAAAGAGGACTCAAGGTAAATTTTTTTACCTTACGTTCTTTACTTTTATAATTGTTCACAAATAGTTTAGCTATAAAAAAGAAAAACTATAAATGTTTTTAAATAAAATTTGAAAACCCCTCTGAACAAAATTTGTCACAGCTGTTCAACTGGGTCAAATTGAATTAATCTTTCTGAGCCTGAGCCTCAGATTCCTCATCTGACAGATGGGGACATTGAAGTTCCTTTAGGAATAATAGTATTGTGTTAACTTTAAATGACCTAATGTATGAAAATATTTCAGTACATGTTTTTGCATTTAATAAATGTTTTATTAAAATTAGCTGTTACAGTTTTTTTCTTCTTGATTCTTGATTTCCTATCCTCTTAGACCCTTCATTTCTTTAAGGATTCTTGTATGATTTTGCTAAAATAAAATAAAATATATAAAGTTGGGAAAACAGGCCTTGACTTAGGGGGCGATGCTGAAAGTCCTAATTCTTTTTGATCTTTTGTTTTTTTTTGGCTGGGGCAGGGTTTGAACTCACCACCTCTGGTATAAGGGGCCAGCACCCTACTCCTTGAGCCACATGTGCCGCCCATTCTTTTTGATCTTATCCTACCCTGCATTCCTTCTAAAATAAAATGCTCCTTTGATAAAATATAAATAATATTTTCTATTATCATTTACTTTCCAAATAGTTATAAAATAACATTAGTATTAATTGATACTATCCATTGGCAACTTACAATGCATAGATTCCCTGTGACGACATCAGGGTGTGACATCACTGTGCTTCATGTATGCACAGAAAGACAGAAGTCATTCAATAGACTGTGTCAAAAATTATTGTAGGTAAAGAATAAAAGTTATGCCATAAAGAATTCCATGTTATTAATGAGATGAAAGAAAACAAAGACGTGCCTATTTGATGAAGACAGTGTTGAAAAACTTGGACACTTTGGCTTGGCACCTGTGGCTCAAGTGGCTAAGGCACCAACCATATACACCTAAGGTGACGGGTTTGAATCCAGCCCGGCTCCGCCAAAACAACAATGATGGCTGTAACCAAAAAATAGCCGGGCATTGTGGCGGGCACCTGTGGTCCCAGCTACTTGGGAGACTGAGGCAGGTGACTAGCTTGAGTCCAGGAGTTGGAGGTTGCTGTGAGCTGTGATGCCACAGCATTCTACCCAGGGGGACAGGTTGAGGCTCTGTCTAAAAAAAAAAAAAAAAAACTTGGATACTTTTATTCAAGTTGGTTTGGACTTACTTTGTCAATTGGGTAACAGTATGAATATTTTTAGATTTCTATTTACATATTATATTTAGTTGCTCAGTGACAAAGGACAAGGGTGGTCTCATAGCTCACATTCATTTGTTTACTCATTTAAAAGTCATTTGCTTAAAACTCAGCAACAATAACAATAAAAAACAAACTGATTAAAGAATGAATAAAGAATTTTGGTAGATATTTCTTCAGAGAAGATATACAAAAAATGGCCAGTAAGGAATGAAAAGGTGTTCAACATCACTAAGCATTACAGAAATGCAAATCAAAACCAGAATGAGATATCTCATATCCATTAGGATGACTACTATCAAACGAACCAGAAAATACAAGTATTGATGAGGATGTGGACCCCTGTGCACTGTTGGTGGGACTGTAAAAGGTATAGCTGCTATGGAGGCTCACTGGCTCTTTAAATGCTTAAAAAATAGAATTACCATACAATCAAGCAGTTCTACTGTGGGGAATACAGTTCAAAGAATTGAAAGCAGGGGACTTGAACAGATATTTGTATACTCATTTTCATAGCAGCATTATTCACAATAGTCAAAAGGTTGAAGCAACCCAAGTATCCACCGAGAGATGAATGGAGAAACAAAATGTGGTATATGCATAAGTCAGAATATTACTCAGTCTTAAAAAGCAAGAGAGTTTTAACACATGATTCAGCAGGATAAGCTTTGATGACATTATGCTAAGTAAAATAATCTGGTCACAAAATGACAAATACCCTATGATTCTACCCCCACAAGGCACATAGACCAGTCATAATCACAAAGAGAGAAAGTAGGATGGTGGTTATGTGGAGTGAGGGGTGGGAGAAATGGGGAGTTATGGTTTAATGGGTGCAGAGTTTCAGTTTTGCAAGATGAAAAGAGTTTTGGAGATGGATGACCTGGTAGTTGAACAATAATGTGAAAATATTTAAGACCCTGAACTGGACACTTAAAAATAACTAAGATGGTAAATTTTATGTTCTATGTATTTCCCCACAATATTTTTAAAATAAAAAATATTAAATATATATTTTCTGACTGTCTTCATTATGTCAGGTACTGCTCTAGAAGCGAGGAAAAAGGCATTATCAAACTTTATCTTCTATTTAAATTTGGAAAAAAATCTGCTGATAAACAAGCTTTGGATTCCAAAATGTTTAGCCTAGATTTGCACCAAGTGTGTTTGCCACCAAAATGGAAAATTACATTAATATATATATTCAAGTTGCATGTTTTGAAGAGTTATAGGTGAAGGATATGAAATAAATTTATATTTAGCAATTATTAAATTTAGAAGTGAGAAAATAATGATTAGAACAGAAATAAATGAAATAAAGACTAAAGTAAATAGAAAAAATAAACCAAACTAAGAATTAAAAAAGTAAAAAATTGTCAAACCCTGTACTAGACCTAATAAAAGTTAATATTAAAATAAGTTATAATTGAAATTATAAATGACATCACAAATGATACTACCAAAAAACAAAGGATAGCATATTACTATAAATGTATGCCAACAAATTGTATAACCTCAAAGAAACCAATAAATTCCTAGAAACATGAAATCGACTAAGATTGAATTGTGAATAAATAGAAACTCTGAATATACTTAACTAATGAGTAATCTCATTAATCTTAATCTCAGACTAAATGAGATTACTCATTAATGAGTAAGGAAATTAAATCGGTGATCAAAAACTCCCAAAGAAAAGCCCCAGGACTAGATTGCTTTACTGGTGAATTCTTACAATTCTTTCTAGAAGAGTTAATTTCAACTCTTCTCAAATTTTCCCAAATAACAGAAGAGGAGGAAACACTTCTAAGCTTATCTCCCAACTGGCATAACCTGATGTTAAAGACCAAGTAGGACACTATAAGAAAAGAAAGTGCAGGCCAATATCACTGTACTGTGAAACTCCTCAATAAAATACTAGCAAAAAAGCAAAAGCCCTCAAAAACAAAATACTGACTAACAGAATTCAACAACATTTGAAATAGATAAGGTGGGATTTATCCTCAGGACACCAAGATGGTTCAACACACACAATCAATATGGTACAGCACGGTGACAGAAAGGTTATAAATCATATGATCATTTTGATAGATGCAGAAAAAGCATGTGACAAATTGCAGTACATTCTCATGCTAAAATCTCTCAACAAATGTAAGGATAGAAGAAGCACAACTTAACGTAAAAGTGTTGTGTATGAGAAAGCCCACAGATAATGTCATTCTCAGAAGGACAAAGCTGAAAGTTTTTCTTGTAAGATCAGGTACAAGATAAGAATGCTGCTCTTCTACTCAACTTAGCACTGCAAGTCCTAGTTAAAGAAAATAGGCAAAAAAAAAAAAAAACAAATTGGAAAGAAAGAAGTAAAATTGTCTCTATTTTCAGATGATGTGAATCATATGTAAAAAACCCTAAAAGTACTCTCTCAAAACTGATAGAATAAACAAATTCTGTAAAGTTACAAAAGAAAAAAAAAATCAACCTACAGAAATGAGTAGGATTTCTATACACTAAAAACGAAGTATATGAAAAGAAAAAAAGCAAACCCATTTATGAGAGGATCAAAAAAAAAGGAAATACTTAATATAAATTTAACAAAAGAGTTGAAAAATGTATATACTAAAAACTAAAATAAAAGTATTGCTGAAAGAAATTGAAGAAGACACAAATGAATGGGAAGAAAAGCTGTGTTCGTGAATTGGAATAATTAATATTAAAATATCTACATGCTTAATGCGATTTCTATCCAAACTCCAGTGTCATTTTTCATAGAAATGGGAAAACTAGTTCTGAAATTCATATTGAATCACAAAAGACTCTGAGTCAGCAATCTTGAGTAAGAAGAATAAAGCTAGAAGGATCCTATTTCCTGACGGAACTATGTACTGCATATTATGATGAACCAGTAATGAGAAAAGTATGGTATTAGCATTAAAAGTAGAGACAGAACAAAGGAACAGAATCAAAAGTCTGAAAATAAACCCATATGTATAGGATCAGCTACTTTTGGACAAGAGTGCTGAGAATACCCAATGCGTATAGTCTCTTCAATAAATGATGCTGGGAAAACTACCTATGAAGCATTACGACCAGGATACGGAAACAAATGAAATGTTCATGGATGGATGAATGGATACAGAAAAGCTGGTTTATGTATGCAAGGAAATATTATTCAACCTTTTTTAAAAAAGGAAATCCTGCCATTTGGTATAGAATGAGTAAGCTGGGTATTATGCTAAGTAAAATAAGCCAGACGTGGAAAGATAAGTACTATCCCATCTCAGTTCTATGTGGAATCTAAGAAGGTTAAGGTCGTAGAAACAGAGTAAAATTGTGGTTGTCAGCATCAGAGGGGAAGGAGAACGGTGAAGATGGTGGTTCAAGGGTACAAAGTTTTAGTTATGCAAGAAAAGTAAGTTCTGGAGTTGTACTATACAGCATAGTGCCTGCAGCTTACAATACTATACTGAATACTAAAAATTGCTAAGACTTACATTAGGTGTAGTTACTATTAAAAAAACCTCAACAATGAATAAAGGGGTTTGTCTATAGCCTTGATGATGCTGATTGTTTTACAGTTGTATACTTATCCTCGAACTCATCAGGTTGTAGACATTAAGTACAGTTTTATGCACCAACTATAAATAAAGTAGTTTTATGAAAAGAGCGACAAGTTTTGACTATAGAAAACTTATGTCTGGCTTATAACTTAATGTGGGCGTACAACTTAGTTCAAACACCTGCAGGGCTAGTAAAATAACTGATGAAATGAATGAGTCGCAGTCCCACGCTTCGTAATTTCAAAAACACACAGTTTAAAAAGAGTCAAGTTAATGAAATACAATTTCGTAGAATGACTAAAGTACAAAAAGTGGCAAATTAAATAATAGTGTTTAGAAATACAGTCAGTTCTGCTAAAACTAAAAATAAGGTTAAGAAGATTATCCTAAGAGTCAGGACAGTGATTTCCTCCAGCAGAAGAGAAGAGGATATGATTAAAGAACTACATACAAGGAACTCCTATGCACAGGTAATGCACTTAACATAAAGTTAAGGCTTTATAAAGGCTGGCCATAAAGTTCTTGTGCAATTTAAAATAGGGTGCAGTTTAAAACTGCACACAAACTTTAGGGTCACCGTATGTGTGGAGACAATTAGGAGACCATTTTATTTCCTTATTAAGCAGAAGGTGTACATCCAAACTATTCTTTTATTTACGTGTATACTGTAACATGTTATACACAACAACATATGTATAATGTCACATTACTTTATGCTCACTGGAATTATCTGAAGTTTTAAAAAGTCTGGATGCCTCCATCCCACACCCAGACAGAAGGATTTCATAGGCCCAGCATGGGGCCTTGGCAGAGATAGTAATTTAAGCTTCCCAAGAGATTTTAATGTGCAGCCCAGGTTAAGAATCATAATTATCAATGCATTTCACAATGGGAAGTAAGTATTATTAAAAAATGGAAAAGCAAATATATAATGTTCTCAGTACTCATAGGAAGCCTGTAGACAATCTAATGCCCACCCCCCGCCCAAGAGAAAAACCCAATTCAATTTGATTGAGGGGAGGGGTAGCATGGGAGGGAGAAGAGGGGAGGATGGAGGGGCTCGGTGTGCTCCCACGTAACAGGCACAATGTAGGGGTATACGGCACAACTTTGGAGTGCGGGACACAACTACGAGCAGAACTCTACCTAAAAAATTCAAATATTGTAATCCAGTTGTTTGTACCCTCACATTAACCTGAAATAAATAAATAAATAAAAAGAAGGAGGACAAAGGACTGTTCAAGGAGAAGAAAAAAAGGAAGGAAAATAATTGTTTGCCTCTTCAGAGAAATACACTTGTCATGGTGGGCTGTGGGTAACATTTGTATTAGAACCAATGAGAAAAAAGGGTGTAAAATTAGGCAAGCAGCGTATTTCTGGAAATAAGCTTTCTGGATCCCTGGAAAGGTGGAGATTTGGAATTTTTCAGATCACGTAAACACTAAAGCTATAATTTACCCAGCTAACCTTAATGAGTCTGTTCTTATGATCTGCTTTAGATAATCCTCAGGTTATTGTGAAATAGTATCCAAAAAACTGATTGCAATCCACTTGATTTAAATGTATAATTGATATTTAATATGTACTGAGATAACTTAAATCAGTGACTCAACTCATAAAAACATAGGCAGGCGTGAAATAACTTACTGTAAAGATGATCTGGAAATATATTCAGAAGAGTAAGAACATTAATAATTGAATGAAACAATTATTAATTTCTCAATATTTCCACTTTTTTTCTGTTTTTTTTTATTAGATCGACAAATACATTTTAATCTCAGTGTAGGTTAAAAGAACCTATGGATACTCTGGACTGTGCTTATATTTAAAGCTCTTAAGAAAAAGATAGCAGCATCCATCCAGACAAATGAATTCCTGCCAGCCCTGATAATTACCTTGATAATCAGGATAATCACCTAATTCCACACTTTAGTTTCCATCACAGTGGGACAATTAAGATAATTCTCATTATCCAGTAAAAAATAAACAACTAAAATGAATGTAGAGTGTCCCCTCAGTGCAAGAGTGAAACAGAATGGATTTAAAAAATAGGTAGATCACACAGCTCAGAAAGTAAAATGCACAGCATTGTGTAAAGGGGAGGAAAAAAACACGCAAAAGAAAAAAAAAAAGCCAAAAACCTGGTGGCACATTTTTTTTTTCTTAGTAAGGAACTTGGGAAGAAGGAAAAACTCAAAAGTATAAAACATAATTACAATCAGACAAAGTCACTGTGGTGGTGAGAACAGGTTCACAGATAGAGTGTAACATTGTTACAGGTTGAATTGTGTCCCTTGCCCCCCAATGCTTATGTTGAAATCCCATGCCCCAGTAGCACGAATAAAAGCATATCTGGAAATAACACCTTTAAAATGGAAATTCAGATTAAAGGAGATTGTGTGGGTGGTCTCTAAAACATGTCATTGTATTTGGAGATGGGGCTTTAAAGGAGGTAATTAAACAGAGGCCCTTAGTGGAGGACTCTAAACCAATATGACTATTTGCATTAAAAGGTGAAGGAGAGATGCTGGGTGTGCAGGGGGACAGAGCGAGGACTGTGAGAACACGACAAAAAGGCAGCCATCACCAAGTGCTGGAGAGAGGTCTGGGGAGTTGAAAGCACAGGGAGTGAGAATGAGGTGGAGGGAGTCAGGCTGGGGCGGACTTGACTCAGCTGGTCTGGTCCGTTTAGGTCCTGCTGACCTTCACCCCGTCTCCCATTCTTACTGTTTTGTAAACTTAGCTCCCACCCTAAAGATGCCGATCCTGAGTAGTTTCAGTGGATTGATTTAGGAGATTAGCTTTTGAATTGGAATGTTGTAATAGGACACTGAGTTATGCTGATTATTATTTGAAATAGGGGTTGAGGGGGTCCTTGCTTTGAATTTTTATGTATAAAACTGTAATTTTGGAAATGGAAGGACAGAACAGTCTTGGAGAGGCTACTCTCACTGTTCTCAAGAATCTTGGCCTTTCTGAGAAAGTTTGGTAGACTTTCTAAATATCTCTGAATATTGGCTGACAGGGACAAGTGGCCGGACCCTCTCCATCTGGTAACAGGGCTCAAACCTACTAACACCTTGAACTTAGACCTCCAGCCTCCAGAACTGTAGAAAACACAACTTCTGCTGTGTAAGCCACCAAGTCTGTGCTATTTTGTTATCATAACCCTGGTGAACTAATACCATTTAGAATTAAACGCTAAAGTTTAAAGACAGGAAACACAGAAAAACATGAAAAATATCTATTTAATCTTAGCATACTTCTTAAGCCTAATAACAAAGGCCAAAGCAATCCATTTGACTAAATTCAATTAGACATACTGGACTAAATTAAATCAGATATATTAGATGAAAATACATTCATCAAAGGATTGTAAACAATATGAAAAGACAAGGAAAAGGAAGAAAAATAAGCTTACACTCTATCTCATTAGAGAGGTAATATGGATAATGAAGAAAAAACACTTCCAAACCCATACAAGAAAGCAAACAGCTCAAAAGACGCTTCTTGGCAAGAACAGGAATGGGCAATTCTCAAAAGAAGAAATATCAATGGCCAATAGTGAGCATGGAGTCTTAAAAAGGATTAACCCCATTATTCACCATAGACGTAAATTAAAAGAATATACTATTTCAACAACTTGCAAAACCCATTGCTGGTGAAGTTTTGAAGAAGTCGATGAGTTATTTTACCTAAATTAAAAAGAAACGTTGTGGTGGAAGTGGTGGGGTTATGGGAAAGAGTTAAAAATTTGAATTACAGAGATGGGGGAAAAATGCCCAAAGACTTCAGGGATATAGGGAACCAAGAAATAAATGAACTCAACAAAGCACCTGGGGAAATGACAGAGTAAAGACACTGGGTTAAGAGGAAAATCCCATTTTTTAGACACATTCTTAATTGACAATATACATTAAAGTCATAATTTTGCATATTCTTACACTCTGAAATTACCTTCTAGGATCTTGTGATAGACTGTTCTCTCTACAGATATCATTTCCTCTTCTTCAGTAATAAATCTTGGTTTTGAACAGTTTCTGAGATTCTCTCGTGGTTTAACCATGCAACTCAGTTTTGGCTCAGGGTAAGGATAGAGGCTGTCCCAAAAGTTGCCCCTGAAGTCGCCATCCATAGCAGAACTGGGAAATTATAGCTCAATAGACCTTTCTTTACAAAATATTTTTTTATGAAATTTTATCAAGTGGTGGCTAACAGGTAGAGACCGCTTTGTAAATTTGTGTTTGGTAAAATTTTGTAGGGGATATTTTGTAAATAAAGGTCTATCTAGCTACAGTTTCTCAGTTACCCTCTGTATGGCAACCTTAGCAGCAACTTTTGGGACACTCTGTAGAAACAACTGATGTGAGATCAGAAACCATTTTTAGAAGACAATCCATGTGTATTTCTTTGCCTCTTTTTCCCTGTCAGCCAGAAGAAAGCCAAAACGACCAGTTAAAGCAAGCGTCCTGAATCACCATCTCCCCCACTATATTTCATACACCTGTCTCCCCCTCGCTAGTCCCACTGTACCACCCTGCTGTGTTTCATTGTTTTTTGCCACCCTAGACTCTATCGGACAAGCCATCTGTTAGAATAAAAACTTGTAGGAGGTATTGAGTTAGTGTTTGTTGAATGCATGATATCATGTTCTAAAAATACATTTACAGTGAGTGTATCACGGGCTTGGGTTTTATTACAGGTTTTTTTATTATCTAAGTTTGGTGAGGCCAACAGATCAGGAGCTGGTTGCAGATCTCACAGATACACTCTCAGATCACAAGTAGAGGGGGAAACACAGCAGCCTCACAAGGGAGCCCCAGTACTGGGAAGAAGGCAGGAGGAGATGTAGGGATTGGGGGCAAGAGCCTTTATTGTGGCTCTGTGAGCAGCAGGTTTCTAATTGGCTGGTTTCAATACTTTCGGTAAGCCCTGGAGCACTGGGGCTGTTCCTAGTCTCTGGTACCTGGCCTGGTGTGATCAGGGCAGGTGGACTGTGGTTCTGAGTATGACAGCTCCATAAAGGAGGTGGTTGAGGACGTGGGGTCTAGACTGGTTGGATTGTATTTGAAAAGCACACTCAGGAACAGGTTGTTTACTATCTCTAGGTGTTATAGGATGGACGCGAGACATCAAGACCCAAAGTCAATTAAAATAGTGCCAATTAGGAAGTCTTTATTAAAGAAAAGACCGAATGGCAGGCTGTTCCCCCAATATGGAGAGCAGCCCCAACCACCAGTAGAGTTCAGCTTATATAACGTGGGCTGATGTGATCTTGGGTGAGTTTGCATGATCAGAAAATTGCAGAGGCAGGTATTGTTTAAACACTTACAGGGTATACAATAAAAATAATCACAGACACCCAGTCACATTGATTTCAGTCATTCTTTCTAACAATATCCTTCTTGCCACCACATCTGGTTGGGCCTCTCGGTGTGGTGGGGGTCGCTGAGGGCAGATTGGGGAAGTGCCGACTAGTTTCTGCAGCTCAGACTTCTCAGCACCAGGACCTCTGCTTCCCCCCTTTTCCCTTCTGTCTCCTTTAGCATTTTAGTAAACAGTTTAATATGCTTTCTTACACACTTATAGTATGCTTAATGTCTAATGCTTTCTACCATTTGTCATTGATTAATGTTTTTGTTATCTATTTTACCTACTCCTAAACTATGGTTCAGCCTTAGTAACTTCCCTAATCTACTGTCAAGCAGTCTCCCTCCTTCCTTCCACTGTGGATTGTGTCTTGCTGATGTAGCAAGAACCTAAGGGTAAAGCAAAAAGGAAGGCAACCCAGGGGGCCGAGAGTGACAGGATTTTTATCCCATCTCATAGGAAGCATCAGAATACAGAAAATAACTTGGAAAACCAGCTCCCTCTCACTGATAAGGTCAGCGGGGTAAGGTCCTGGCAGGCATGTTTGAATTAGACTATCTTTCTGTTATCACTCTGATTTGACTCAAGGTAGGTCAATCAAAGAATTTAGGATTCAAAGGTGTTGTGAAAATGTGGAACTCTGAACAGCTATATTTTCTGCTTACATGTGGTGGAACAGAGAACTCTGGGTCCACAGAGAGAGGAGAATGAAACAGATGAGAGGGAACAGTTGAGGAGAGACCTGGATGGAATGACAGGGTTCAAGGTCCCTGTCACTCTTCACCCTTTGTTTTTCTGCCTTCCCGAAGCTGCACTGTATCCCTGGTCTTGGGTTACATGAGATTCCCCGTATCCTTAAATAAACCCCCTTTCTGTTTGGTGTTATTGGCAATGACAGCAGATCGAATTAACATAGAAATTTCCCAGAAGCTATCATGAGAATGTTTAAAGACTAAAAGACCAAAAAAAAAAGTAAGTTTGTGGACAGAACTCCAAACCACATTCGGTTTCTTTTCCCGAGTTCCTTCTTGCCCTTTTTTTTTTTTTAAATCAACAATTTAGAACTCTTCATTTCCCAACTCCTCTGAGGCAGCTTTCCAGACAATGTGTGTGATTCATTTGGCCCAAATCCTTAAAGAATCCATTTTATATTAAACAGTCTGATTCCCCCCCCTTAAATGAGATTGCACAGGCGCTGAGTCTAGTATGACCTTGACACCCATTAGTTGCTCAGTACATACTAGTTTCCTTCCCTTGTCTCGTCACTTATCTCAAGCTCGTCTCTAGATAACAATGAAGTTTGTATACAACTGATCAACAGGGGAATTAGGCTGTGTGACGCAGAAGTCGTGGTGATCCACACATGATTTTCCTGACAACAATGATTCTTGAAAACAAACTGTCTTTACACAGCTGTGCTCAGCAAGTCACAGAGCAATTCCAGAACTGTTGATCCTGTGTTTTAGCCTGAGTATACCCCCATGCTGTCTTTTTGGAAATATTTATTGCAAGAATCTCTCCATCTATGAGTACTTTGCTCATGTCTCCATCACTCAAAGGCCTTAAACGTTTTTAGATTGCCTTAACATCAAGCTTCCTTGCCTCCCATCCAGCTCACATTTTTTTTTAACATAAAGTCATACATTTACTAAAAGTTCTTCTGTTTATTAGGAATTCAAGACATTTTAAACTGTACCAGCACTGTTAATATGATTGGTAGCATTTATAATACTGCTGTGTAACTAAGTTACTATAATTAGAGTAACTTGCTCCAACCCTATTTTCCCATAAGCCCTCTTCTTTTCATACTATTCCAAATAAAAGGTTTACCGGAAACTCATATGTTGTAGCAAAAATCTTGCAGGTATTTGTGTGTGTGTAACTGTTCCTTCAAATAGAATAGATATGAAAATGTATCTCTAATTCTGAATTAGTATTTATGCCTCAATAAAATATCTGTAGGTTTTATTATAACCCATTTCTTTATTTCTTGAGTTACACATCTATTTATTTCAAGTATACCAGTAGTTTCTACATCTTATACTTTTTTTTTTTTTTTGCAGTTTTTGACTGGGGCTGGGTTTGAACCCACCACCTCCAGCATATGGGGTGGTGCCCCTCCTTTAGCCACAGGCATCGCCCTACATCTTATACTTTTAAAGATATTTTTTATATGTATCTTATACATTAATATATGCACACTAATGGTTAAGGCTGAAGAGCGTTATATTTTGATTATGTAATGGAAAATTTAAAAATCTATTTTGTAAGTATAAAATGGAAATCATTTTAAATAGAGAATTTACAGAAATAGCTATATTACAATGGAGCATATAGAAACAGCTATATTATATTTATTGTTCTCTATTCAAACTATTCAGTTTGAATATAATATAGCTCAGTAAAAATTTAAATACCATATTGTCACAAATATTAGTTTTTTCAATGGTCTTACTGACCTGGATCCTAAGTGTGAAAATGTTTCTTGTAATTGGAACAAATTCTAATTGGGAATTACATGAACTGAGGATAATGTTAACATGGAGATTTACAGTTGCCTTTATTTGAACCTAGGGCTATTTCAAGGGCTATTCAATCCTTCCTAAAATGTCTACTCAAGTAATTATTTTTCTTAATATTATAAAGGAACTGAGTTATATCACTATGTTTTGATTCTAATCAGGTATTATCACATTAATTATAATATTTAGTTTATGACAATGTATGATTAAAATTACATGTTCAAATGTAGACATTTTTACCAGTGAAATGCTAATTTTCTCAATTTTATTGAAAGATAAAGCAACGATTGAGACTTTCTAAGTATGCAACAAATGGTTAACTTGACTATGGCGTTAAAGTAATTACATCCATCTGTGGCTTTGATTTTAAAATTTAAAATAGCTAATTAAAATACAATAAATTCAATCAAATAGTCAGCCCTTTTCTTTAAAAATTAGCATGGGTCCAAAAATAAGAACTATTCCCGGCTCGGCGCCTATAGCTCAACCAGCTAAGGTGCCAGCCACGTACACCTAAGGTGGCGGGTTCGAATCCCCAGCCCAGACCCGCCAAACAACAATGACAGCTGCAATCAAAAAATAGCCGGGCGTTGTGGCAGGCGCCTGTGGTCCCAGCTACTTGGGAGGTGGAGGCAAGAGACTCGCTTGAGCCCAGGAGTTGGAGGTTGCTGTGAGCTGTAATGCCACAGCACTCTACCCAGGGGGACAGCTTGAGGCTCTGTCT
>CAUYTI010057274.1:0-10138 GCA_963575145.1 Galago senegalensis | reverse complement strand
TCCCCCTGGATAGAGTACCATGGCCTCACGCTCACAGCAACCTCCAACTCCTGGGCTCAAGCGAGTCTCCTGCCTCCACCTCCCAAGTAGCTGGGACTACAGGCACCCGCCACAATGCCTGGCTATTTTTTGGTTGCAGCCATCATTGTTGTTTGGCGGGCCCGGGCTGGGGATTCGAACCCGCCACCTTAGGTGTATGTGGCTGGCGCCTTAGCCACTTGAGCCACAGGTGCCGAGCCATCAGGAGGGTTTTATTAGGATTTTTCCGACGTATATGTACAGAATGAAGTGAAGAGTTAATAGTCTCATGACTCAATCACATGGGTGGTCTTTTGATTATGAAAAAGGTCATCAGGGTGAAGGATAATCAGGCACCAAGTTATAGAACAATTTTCAAGGATCGAACTAAATAGGTAACAGACTTGCCTTAGAGGATGAGAGAGGAACTCTATGGTTACAGCTTTCAGGATATATTGTTTGGGCTTGAGGGTAATTTTTAATTGCCTTCTAACTCTGCTGCAATTCGGTCTCTACTAAGCTGTTGTTTTCTACCCAGATGTTCCCAAACCAATTTCCTGTCTGTTCACAGAACATTCCCACCTGCCTTGCCACCAGAGGCATGCTGAGCAACAGGGAGCTGAGGCCCGGGCTGTTCCCACGTAAGTCCTCTGGGATGTCAGCCCAAATTATACTTCCACCCACAGACAAGGAGAGGGACATGGAGAAATTTAAACTCTCATACCTGCTGTGGGAATGTAGATGGCATAGCCACTGCAGAGGCAAGGGAAACTTTCCCTTCCCCAGGAAGGTTCAGTGGAAGATCAACTCACAAGAAGGCAGATTAATGAGGAAGAGGTTTCTTTACTATGCACACAGGAGAATCGCAGGTCCAGAAACTTATATACCCTCCTTTTAGGTCAGTGGTTCTCAATCTTCCTAATGCTGCGACCCTTTAATATAGTTCCTCAGGTTGTGGTAACCCCCAACCATAAAACTGTTTTTGTTGCTACTTCATAACTGTAATTTTGCTACTGTAATGAATTGTAATGCAAATATCTGATATGCAGGATGTATTTAGGCGATCCCTGTGAAAGGGTTGTTTGACCCCCCAAAGGGGTCGTGACCCAAAGGTTGAGAACTGCTGTTTTAGGTGGAGGGAGAGATGAGGAATGTGGAGAATTCAGTTTAGGGGCAATACATGGTTTCTAGGGAGGATGCATGGGTGGGGGAAATAGATTGACTTGTGAATGATTCTCTTGGCAAATTAAATTAATCTGAAAGATATGTATTATATTTAAAATGATGTGGGCCAGGTCTGGTTGCATTCTTGATCTTCTTTCCTGCCATATATTGAGATAATAGGGAAGGGGAGGAAAGGCAGTTGTTTTTTTATGATGGGTCCTCTGGTTTTGTGCAGAGAGAGAAAAAGCCCTTCATAAAAGCTTTTGATCTCTAAGGGAATTCAATTCAAAATACTCTTTATCCCAATAAATCATATTTTGGGGTGAAATTTCCTGAGGACTTTGGAAAACAATTTGGTGGTTCCTCAAAAAAATTAAACAGAAAGTCACTGTCCAACCCACCCATTCCACTTCTAGGTGTGTACTTAAGAGAACTGAGAACACACACATCCATAGAAAAACTTAACTTCTGTGTTCACAGTGTTGTGATTCACAATAGCCAAAGGTGTAAATAACCCAAATGTCCATCAACTGATGAAAGCATAAACAAAATGTGGTGTATCATACAATGCAGTATTCCACCATCAAATGCAATTCTGATACATGGCATGTTGCAATAAACAGTAGACATTATGCTTAGTGAAAGAGTCAGATACAGAAAGACACAAATTGTCCTTTTAAATGAAATGTCCAGAACAAGCAAATGCATAGAGACAGAAAGTAGATTAGTAGTTGTCAGGGGCTAGGGTAGGGAACTGGAGAGTGACAGCTTAGGAGTATGAGTTTTTTTGGGGGGAGCGGCTGGTGATGATAAAAATGTTCTAAAATTAGATATGTGGTGATGGTTGCAATTCTGAATATACCAAAACCCACTAAAATATACACTTTGAAGGGGTGAATTTTATGGCACAGAATTATATCTCAATGAAGCTTTTATTAAAAAATAAGTATATATTTAACTTTGAATAAAGAGCTGTTGGTCGAGCATGGGAATGGTGGCCTAACATCTGTAATCCTAGAACTTTGGTAGGCTGATGCGGGAGGATGGCTTGAACACAGGAGTTTAAGATCACAGTGGGCTGTGTTCATACCACCATACTACAGCTCCAGGACAGAGCAAGACCCTGTCTCAAAAAAACAGTCAATGAATTGATATACTCCATTCCCATACCTTCTAGTAAGTTAATACTTGTTTGTTCTTGCCTAAGGAAAATGTTTGTTTCAAGTATGTGTTTTTGATCCAACAGGAATTGAAACTGAAATTTAGCAAGGACACAGCCAAGCCTGGACCCTGAAAGTGAAGAGGGGAAGGGAGAAGATTCCGAACACAAATTGGGAAGCCGACATTTGATGAAGTGGTGACGAAGAAAATCAACAGGGCCATAAACAGCCCCCACCCCGCACAGTGAGAATGCTGAAGCTGACCAGTGGGCCCCACCCTCTTCCTCGATTAGCAGTTATCATCTTGTGCAGTGCCCATGAGTCTAATGCTGTGTGTTAACTTTAGACAATGTGCTTGACCAGATGATTCAGCAAAACTATTTTTTGTGCTTCTTAGGTTGATAACTGGAAACAAATTATGCAGAATAATGTTGAGAGTTAAAGGATTTTGCGTTAGAATTTTTTCCCTCTGGCTATTAATACTTATTATTCTGCTACTATATTTTCAGCTTTGGTGAATTTGCCTATAATTCCTAGATGGATTTGCATAATTCCCTTAAAAGCTCTGTGATTGTTATTTAAACAAATATTTAAATGCATCAGATTAAAATTTTCAATATGGTAAAACTACAACTAACTCCAACTCTGACATAATCCAAGATATTAAAAGGACCCAGTGAGTCTGGATTAGAGAAATTAAGGGTCCATCTGAGTCCTGAAGAGCTGTTTGTTTTGTCCATTAGTCCCTGGTACAATCATGTTTAACACATTGTTCCACAGCAACAAACATCTAACCCACGGTTAATGCCTCCAAAAAGTGAAGAAGAGACTGGCCACCTCTATTCATTCATTCCACAAAGCCTGCCCCCTCCTGAAACTAGAAAAAAAAGAAAGAAAGAAAGAAAGAAAGAAAGAAGGAAAGAAAGAAAGAAGGAAAGAAAGAGCGAGCAGCAGCAGCAAATTCCACTCCATTATGCTCAAGCCCTGCTGGAAGGTCCCTTTGAAGCCCCCAGGCTCCTGATCTCTGGCAGGAAGCAGCAATCTCGCCCCAGCCCCAATCCTCCTCCCTCGAGGCCTTTTCATCAATGGTGTTTAAAATGCTGGATTTTATTTTATTATTTTTTTTTTATTTTTGAGACGGAGCCTCAAGCTATTCTCCTGGGTAGAGTGCCATGGCATCACAGCTCATAGCAACCTCCAACTCCTGGGCTCAAGCGAGTTTCCTGCCTCAGCCTCCCAAGTAGCTGGGACCACAGGCGCCCGCCACAACACCTGGCCATTTTTTAGTTGCAGCCATCATTATTTGCCGGGCCGGGCTGGGGATTCGAACCGCTACCTTAGGTGTATGTGGCTGGCGCCTTAGCCGCTTGAGCCACAGGCACCGAGCCAAAAATGCTGGATTTTAGAGTCAGACTGGCTGGGATGCGGCGATTTGCACAATGATTTGAGCCCTTGCCTAGTGGGCAAAGGCTCCTTGTCAGTCTGCAGCACTTGGCCTCCGGGCACCACCTGCACTCTTGGGGTCATCTGAGCTCAAACTGGGCACAAGGCCTTTATTACATCTACTTCTACTGTAGTAATTTGATAGAAAAATTATCTCTCAATAGTGACTGTATCCTTGGTTTGCAAACCTCATCTTTGCAGCTCCTTCTTAAGGTGGCAGCGTCTGAGTTTGAGCCATAGCAACATCTCCCCAGGAGGGGAGGAAGAGGGAGAAGAGGAAAGAAGGGGAGGAAGAAGGGGGAGGAGGAGGAGAAAGGAGGAGAGGAATGGGGAGAGGAAGTGGAAAGGAAAGAGGATGAGAGGGAAGAGAGGAGAGGGGAGGAGGAGGGACGGGGAAGAGGTACAGGGAGGAGGATTGGGAGAGAAAGAGGAAGAGAAGCAGGAGAGAGCTGGCAGGCAGGTGCCCAGTGCAGGGTGCTGTCCCCATTGGCCCTGCTTTGCAGGCGGAGGAGACCTTGTCCAGGCTGCAGGTTCTGCATCTGGGCCCCCGGGAGCTGAGGCCTGCGCATCTCCTCTGACTCTTTGTCGACATCCTGCAGTGGCAAAGCCAAAGTTGATCAAATAGTGGCTATTGTCCATTTTCTCAGGGACGGTGAGACGTGAGCCTCCCGGAAATCTGCCTTTTTGGGGCAATATTGTCAAGTTTTACATTACTACCCTTTTGTTCGCTGCTATCCAAGATGCTTGAACGGGTCACAGGGCCGGGCCCAGGCCCAGGCCCCCGAGTCCTGCATCACTCTACCAACACGTTCACACCCAGTCCGTTCCCTAGGACTCCTGACCCGGCCCGAGTTCTTCATTAGCATTCTCGCACGTTCACACACGCTTCTGTTTTCTTCCAGCAGAGGCTGAGCTAAGGCAACCAGAACCCACCAGCAAAGAGAGCGATTGGGAACCTGCGGACCCGCACCCGTTTTCCGCGCCAGGGGAACGCGTTTGCCAGCGGCTTCCGGGGTGGAGCATGTCTGGAACGGAAGAGCTGGGGCGACTTGGGGTGTCCGGGCGGGTCCGGGTGGGGAGCGGGCCGCGGGGCAGCGACAGTGAGAGGCCCGGGCAGCGCGAGCGTGGGCGCGGGGCGGCGGCGGGAAGCGAGTGCGGGTGGCGAGAGCGGCGGCGGGAGGCCGAAGGCGGCCCCCGCTCCGGCCCTTGTGGCCATGAACCTGGAGGGGCTGCGGAAGCGAGTGCGACAGTACCTCGACCAGGTGGGCGGCGTCGGCGGGCTTTGGGGGCCAGAGGCCATTTCTGCGGCCTTGGGCAGCTGCGGTCGGGTTCTTGGTGATGATGCATCTGGCCAGGCCTTGGTCTGGGGCGGTCACTGTCTCCGCTTCGCCCTGAAGCGGGGTCCTGGCTAAGCCGTCCAGTGCGGCCTGGGGACTAGGCCTGGGGGACGAGGCCACGACGCAGGATGCGGTACCCACGGGCCTGAGCGGTTCGGCTGCAGCCTGGCGCCTGGCACAGCAGGTGCTTATTGAGCAGTGCTAGAGGTGGAAGTTAAAGCAAATTTTAAAAGGAAAGTTGAAGGGCGGCTTTAGAATTTGGCTAGTTGTAGTTCTTATTAGACGGAATTTAAGTGAACAAAATCACTTAAAGTTGTCTCAAGTCAGTATTTAATAAAACTTCTTATTAACTACATCTGCATCCCCTGCACTACCTTTATGTGAATAGCAGAATGTTTAATGAAAGCAGTGGCTTCCACAATCTGTGTCAGTTTCATGTGTTATGTCATTTAGTTTTTATTAGAATACTTGGTCTTCCAGTACGTCGGAAAGGCAGAAGGGAGAAAAAAGCAATTTTTAATTCAAAGTAATTCGGAATTGGGTGCTAAATGATATGGCCAAATGTTAGCTGCGTGTTGGAGGGCTGTATTTTTGTTTACCATAAGTCAGTTGAATTAAAGGTTTCCTGAACGTTTTTTTTTTTTTTTTTTTTGGCACTGGGATGAAATGAGGAATATGACAGGCCTGGTTCCATGCTCCAGGCACTTAATCAAGCATATCTGTAAACTTCCTGTAAGCAAGTGGCAGTATTCTTGGGGTATATTCAGGGGAACTGACCAGAGATAGTAGAAAAATGGAGAACTGGAACAGGCACTAGAGCTAGTCATGGTAAACTTGTGTGTGGCTTTCTATTGTCAACTGCTTCATTTTTGTTAGAATTGGCTAGAGGAGGTGAGTTTTTTCCCATGGTCAGTGAGATTTAGTTAATATCTATGCATATGTTTCTAAATTTGAATATTGTTCAAAGTACAGCTGTATTATAAGAGGTATTTGAATACAATACTAAGTCATACTTTGGGATTCATTAACAGTTCATTGAAAATGTCAAATATTGGGTGGCACCAGTAGCTCAGTGGGTAGGATGCTGGCCACATATACCCAATCTGGTGGGTTCGAACCCAGCCCCGGCCCCGGCCCCGGCCCGCTAAACAACAGTGGCAACTGCAACAAAAAATTGCTGGGTGTTGTGGCTGGCATGTGCAGTCCCAGCTACTTAGGAGGCTGAGGCAAAAGATTGGCTTAAGTCCAAGAGTTTGAGGTTGCTGTGAGCTGTGACGCCATGGCACTTGACCGAGGGTGACATAGTGAGACTCTGTCTCAAAAAAAAAAGTGTCAAATATCAGCACAAGAAGTGCTAATGATATTGCAAAATGATCATTTGAATTATCTACTGTTTTGGATACTTGCTAATATATTTTTTCAGTGTGTGAGTTTTTTTAAAAAAAGTACCCTCATGAACTTTCTTTACAAAGATCCTATAATGTTTTTATTGTAACATTGAATTAAAATTTACCCTAGCTGAGGTATAAGATAGATATTTGATAGACTACCTACTACATGTAAAAAATTATTATATTGAGATGTTGATTTATTATCAAGCATTCTAGTTATATTAGATGTCTGTTTAAAACTATTGAAATAACAGCACTTACCACTTTTTTTTTTTTTTTTTTTTGGGTATAGCAACAGTATCAAAGTGCTCTATTTTGGGCAGATAAAGTAGCTTCACTGTCTCATGGTAAGTGACAAAGGTTAATTTTTTTCCTGATTAATCATCAGAAATCTTTCTATTTCACTGTATACCTCTGACCATCTATGTAATTTCCCCTCAGAGGAGCCCCAAGATGTCTATTGGCTGGCCCAGTGCCTTTACCTGACAGCACAGTACCACAGAGCAGCTCATGCACTGCGGTCACGGAAACTGGACAAAGTGAGTGATTGTGTGGACTTCAAAGCTCTTTAAAGCTATAAAAGATGTCATTGGATTAATATCTTAAGTGTGCTATTCATGTCAAAACTATTTAAAAGGATTAAATTTTTCTTACTGACTGTGAAGCGAAAACGTCTTATGCTTAATCTCAAGTCACTTTGTTTTTTCCTTCCTCTGCCATTCCTGTATCTAATCATTATGTTCTAAAATTCTGTTTTCTGAATAGCTCTGAAATCATAAGTATTCCTTTCCTTTTCCTTGCCACTTATATGTGTCAGAACTTTAATTTCTTGTCTATTCTATTACTACTTCTCTTGTCTCTTTTCTCCAATAACAGTTTCTCCCTTCCCACCTTTCCTGTGTCCAGTTCATCAGGGGTGCTTTTTTCCTAAAACACAGATCTGAGCATATTACCCACAAAGTCATTCAGTGGTTTTCCATTACCTGCAGGATAAAATCAGATGCATTAGTAGGTACCTGCAGCCCTCCGTGATTTTCCTTTAGTGTGCATTTAACCTACCACCATCAACAACCAAGCACATGCTCCAGTTATATTGAGTGGTCAGTTCCTTAACACGCAGCAGTTGTTCACACTTAGTGCTGGGAGTGCTGCTGAGCACCCACCCCACTACCATACCCCTTCTGTACTCCTGCTTCCGTGTAGATGTTTCTGTCTTCACCTGCTGCTTTTCACACCCATCCTTTACAGTGTTCACTGAGTTGTGCTATGTTTATGTCTCCCTACTATAACCTCTTGAGGCATCCTTACTCTGTTTTGAATCCTTGGTACCTCAAAAACAGTAGCTTCATGATGGATATGTGTTAAGAGACTGTATTTTCTTTTTAACTGCAGGAGTAAAAAGAGAAATTATGAAAACAACTCTATTGCAGTTTTCTTTTAAAGTGAAGATAAGTTTTATTTTGAGTACTTTTAACACGTATTAATTTCCTTCCTAGTTGTATGAAGCCTGTCGTTACCTTGCAGCTAGATGCCATGTAAGTATAGTCTCAGTTTCATTCTTAATTTGGTGAAAGTTTGATGATGCAAAAGTTATGTGTCCCTCTTCTTCATGTGAGGATTTCAGTGATAGAGCATGGCACGGTGGTAAAATGTTTCATAAGGAAATATCTTGTCTTTACTATTGTTTGCCGCAAAATACTGATTCTAAATTTACTAAAAGTGGGAAGCATTAAGAAAATTTTACCTTAGATATTTTAAAATTTAAGTAATGGATATAATATTTATTACCCTTTAAAGATCTAGAATATATATGTTTATTTTGTGTTAGAAGTCATGGGTGATGAGTGGTATTTCTGTTTCCTATATAGTATGCTGCAAAAGAACACCAACAGGCTCTTGATATTCTTGATATGGAGGAACCAATCAACAAAAGATTATTTGAAAAATACTTAAAGGATGAAAGTGGCTTGAAAGACCCCTCGAATGACTGGGAAATGTCACAGTCCTCAGTAAGTAGTACTGTTAGCATGCTTCAATAACAATGATAAGAATTGCCTACATTACATGGCAAAAATAGTCTTCTTTTACTTGAGTATTACCTTATTAAAACTACTTATTAGAATTATGTTTCTAGCTGGGTGTTATGGCAGGTGCCTGTAGTCTCAGCTACTTGGGAGACTAAGGCAAGAGAATTGCTTAAGCCCAGGAGTTTGAAGTTGTGGTGAGCTGTAATGCCCCAGCACTCTACCCTGGGTGATAGTTATGTCAAAAAAAAAAACAAAAAAACCAAACAATTATATTACCAACCTTAATTTGGCAACCACATACTAAAAGGATTCTGAGATATTTCAGAATCATCAGTTGGAAGCTGTAGTTACATCTTTAGATACTGCCTGCATCTTAAGAAGGTTGACTTGAGATCTTCTTTCTCATATTTGATGCCTAAACTGCTCCCTACCAGTAAAATAATTTTTCCCTTTCTTTCTGTAATTCAGTAGTGTTTCCGATCTACCGTAGAATCCTTCTTGATTAGGTTTGATGATTTCTTTCTTTCCAGGAAATGGTTTGGTGTTACTAATTTATTTCACAGTGTTGTTTGTTATATTATTTTGTATATTTCAGTTTGTGTACTTCATCTCTCTGTGAAATTGTAAATTCCTTGCTGGTAGAAATTGTGTGGTAACTTAATAAATGATATCCATAGTCAGATCACTAAGATTATTATTATTTTTTAAACAGTTCATCGAGGTGTGATTCACGTACCATGCAATTTACCCGTTTAAAATGTGTAGTTCGATGGCTTTTACTATGTTCACAGGGCTGTGCATACTTCACTATGATCAAATTTAGAACATATTTATTACTTAGAAGTCCTCTGCTCATTAGCTGACCTACCAATTCCCCCATTTTCCCAGTTCTTTATAACATATTTGTGAGGGAACTTGGTTACTATACTTTTCTGCTTTATAAAGTTAGGAGTATTTTACTTTCCAGGTGTTTTTTTTTTTCTTCCTTTTCTCTTTGACCCTTCATTAATTTATGGCCAAAAAGCATATTAATTTTTCCTGCTAAGAAATGCATTGATGAGTGTGTTTGATACTATCATTATTATTATTATTATTATTTTTTTTTTGAGACAGAGCCTCAAGCTGAGCCCCTGGGTAGAGTGCCATGGCTTCACTGCTCACAGCAACCTCTAACTCCTGGGCTCAAGCGAGTCTCCTGTTTCAGCCTCCCAAGTAGCTGGGACCACAGGCGCCCGCCACAACGCCTGGCTATTTTTTGGTTGCAGCCATTATTGTTGTTTGGCGGGTTCCGGCTGGATTCGAACCTGCCACCTTAGGTGTATGTGGCTGGCGCCTTAGCCACTTGAGCCATAGGCGCCAAGCCTATCATTATTATTTTGGAACCTCTTATCTATTATCTGCTTAAGAAATGCACAATTTATTTCTGATGCATTACTATTAGCTTAAGAATTTGCTTTTTTTTTGAGACGGAGCCTCAAGCTATCCCCCTGGGTAGAGTGCCATGGCATCACGCTCACAGCAACCTCCAACTCCTGGGCTCAAGCGAGTCTCCTACCTCAGCCTCCCAAGTAGCTGGGACTACAGGTGCCCGCCACAAC
>CAUYTI010057272.1:0-20126 GCA_963575145.1 Galago senegalensis | reverse complement strand
GTGCCGTGGCATTACAGCTCACAGCAACCTCCAACTCCTGGGCTCAAGCGAGTCTCCTGCCTCCGTCTCCCAAGTAGCTGGGACCACAGGCGCCCGCCACAACGCCGGGCTATTTTTTGGTTGCAGCCGTCATTGTTGTTTGGCGGGGGATTCGAACCCGCCACCTTAGGTGTCCGTGGCTGGCGCCTTAGCCAGTTGAGCTATAGGCGCCGAGCCAATATTGACTTTCAAAAGATTTTTTAAGAGGTTTTGATGAAGATGAATTTTTCAAATTTTTATTCATCTATGTTGTTAGAGTTCCTGAGACCCTAAAGTCTCAAAAATTTTAAACAAGTTTTCTTGTAAAGTTTTATAATAATTTTACATTTAGGTCTAATAATCCATTTTGAGTTCATTTTTTGGTATTGTCTGAGGTTTGAATTGATATTCATTTGTTTTTGTGAATATATAGTTGTTCCAGCACCATCTTTTGAAAACCATTTCCTTTCCCTATTATATTGCCTTTGTATCATTTTGAAATAACTTGTGAAATAAATAGATCCAATGAAAAATAAGCAAGTTTATTTCTAGACTCTATTATGTCCTATTCATTTTGTGTTTTCTTTAATAACCAAATCATCTTTTTTTTTTTTTTTTTTTGCAGTTTTTTTTTTTGCCAGGGCTGGGTTTGAACCTACCACCTCCAGTATATGGGGCTAGTGCCCTACCCCTTGAGCCACAGGCACTACCCTATAACCAAATCATCTTTAATATTGGAGTTTTAGAGAAGGCTTAAAATCAATCAGATAAGTCCTCTAACTTTGTTCTTCTAATTGGCTATTCTTGGTCCTTTGGATTTCCATTTAAATTTTAGAATCAGATTGTCAATTTATATAAAAATTTGTTGGAATTTTAATTGAGATTACATTGAATCTATAGATCAGTTTGGGGAAGAATTGCCATCTTAATAATATTGAATCTTCCAACCCAAAAACATGATATATCCTTCTATTTATTTAGGTCTTTTAAAATTTTTCTCAGTAAATATTTTACATTTGTTTATGTTTAGATATCTTGGGTGTCTTTTGTGAGATTTATTTTATATTTTTGTGCCTCATAGCTTTCTTTTTAAATCCCCTTCCACCTGAGCTGGCTTGTCTCCTCCCCCATTCTGTTTCTTGCTACTAGGATGCAGGTTGAATTCTCCTTGACCCCATTACCTCCTGCCCTGGAGTAGAGCTTCTTCCCTTAGCCTCCTCTTAGGTTCCTAGACTTCAGCCCATGCCATCTCAGAGGAGTGTTTCCTGTCCACATGTCTTCTCAACCCCTAGCTACCCACCCTTCTCCATCCACTTGTGTGGAGTCTTCACTCTGGTTTATGGACCTGGGTTTGTGGAGTAGGTATTGCAGCACAGCAGCAAGGGGCAGGCAGTGTTCTGAGGTGTGAAGGGATAAAGCCATGTTTGCTGAGCTGAGCTCTTAGGACACTTGCTACTTCACCAGGCAATGGCCCCTTCCTTTGGGCATGTATTGGACAGCTTGGGGGTAGGAGGGGCTCAGCCTATTTGCAGGGCATGACTTCTCTCTGAGCTCTAGACAGATGTGTGCACTGCATAAGACCATGAGGGTGTATGTCTGTGAGGAATGGGTGGGAGAAGTGGGCCCCGCTGGAGGCAAGGACAGGTGTGACCTCCAAAGACAAAACCTGTCTTACTCTTTTTTCTGTTACTAATGGAATACCAGAAACTGGGTAGTTTATAAAGTAAATTAGTTTATTACTTACAGTTATGGAGGCTGAGGAATCCACGGTTGGGTGCACATCTGATGATGGCCTTCTTGCTGGTGGGGACTCTGTGCAGAGTTTCAGTATAGCACAGGCTCAGATGGTGAGAGAGCTGTGTGCTAATGTGCCCCCTCAGGGTCTTTCTTCCTATTCTTATAAAGCCACCAGCTCCCCACCCATGATAGCCTGTTAATCATTAACACATGAATGGATTAATACATTCAGGGGGCAGAGGCCTCATGACCAATCACCACTTAAAGAGCTTGCCTCTCAACACCGCATGTTGGGAATGAAGTTTCAACATGGATTTTAGAAGGGACCGATATTCAAACCATAGTAAAGCCCCATGTAGACCTGCCATGCAGAATGGAGTGAGCCACTGCCTGCCTGCCAGTGGACCTTTCCCAGGTGCCTATACGTGTCTGCTGTT
Organism: Galago senegalensis; assembly: GCA_963575145.1. Taxonomy (NCBI): domain Eukaryota; kingdom Metazoa; phylum Chordata; class Mammalia; order Primates; family Galagidae; genus Galago; species Galago senegalensis. The sequence continues at coordinate 17,934 of CAUYTI010057272.1, read as the reverse complement.
TCATGTCTGTTGTCTACCCTCCTCTTTGCTGCCCTCTTCACTACCATTGACCACCTTGCCCATCCATCTCCCTGGTGTGTCTCCTCCTTTCTGACCTCCCCAATTGCCATCTGCTCATCAGGTATTCCCCTTGTTTTCTGGGGAGGCCTCTCCTTTGTCCTGGGAATGCCAGTGAACACTATAGCTGGTTGAGTTTATCCATAAGTTGTCCTGCCTATTTAAATTTTGATGGGCAACTTGAGTAGGTGAGAGGGACAGGTGAAGGGGACAGCCACTCAGAGGTGGGAGGGACAGATAAAAGGCCTGTGTCAGGCAGACTAGGGGACATGAGAGAAAAGCCCTTGTAAGACACTTATCTTTTGTGGGTATAGCAGATCTGCTGTGGGTTAAGAGGAGGATCGAGTGACACTCTCCTGCCCATTTGTGGGGTGCATCCATGTCTTGGGTCCTATGAGTGGTGGGTATCCAGTCTGGTGCTTGGAGGTGCTTTGGTGTCCTTACCTTGGCCCTTGGCCCTACCACATGGAGGACAAACTAAAACTCAAAGGGGCCTGGGAGCTGCAGGGCTGGAGGCTGTATTTGAAGTACTCAGGTGGGGAGTGTAGGAGTTACAGCTTTTCACTAGTGATGCCAGGAGGAACTTTTCATTTTTCCTGGAATATGTTAGGTTTTGTTTAGATACTGAGGAGACTCTGATGGCTGCTGAATGAATGTGATATTTTCCACACACACTCTTTTGCCCAGACATCCTGGGGCTAGGTGTCCTCCTTCCATCTCGGGGAATAATAGCACAGAGAGGTCAAGTAGTGTGCCAGCATCACACATCACACAGCAGGGGTGCCGTGCCCTTCATCTTTGCAAGGAGCCATTGTTCTCTGCTACTTTGTTCTTTATTTCTCTGTGCATTCCTTCCAAATACTGAGTTATCATTTCTTAGTGTACACTTTGGTGTTTTCATATGTACATCTTCAGAAATGGTGAGTTTTAGCTTTATCCAAGTGTTTCTGCGGCAGCTAGAATGCTCCTAGTAAGATCACTTCAGAGAACAGTTGACCACCCCATGCTGCCAGTGGCTTTTGGTGGATAAACCCATCTGACTGAGGCCATTTCCCACAGGAGGCCCATCCGGGGGGCTGAGAAGTCGAACCCTTCCAAGCGGCACCGGGACCGCCTAAATGCTGAGTTGGACCACCTGGCCAGTCTGCTGCCGTTTCCCCCCGACGTCATCTCTAAGCTGGATAAGCTTTCCGTCCTGCGTCTCAGTGTCAGTTACCTCAGGGTGAAGAGCTTCTTCCAAGGTAGGGTTCTCACCTGTGTCTACCTGTGTCCTCCTGATTCTCACCTGGGTCTCACCTGGGCCCAACTGTGATTGAGGAGGTGGGTCTGGTGGTTTGATGTGTGCCAGCAGGGCTGTGGGTTTTCTGTGTTGTCAGGTCAGACAGCCTAGCTGTTCCCCCAACTCTCAGATCAGAGTGTTCCACCCACTTCCTGGGCCAACACTGGTGGGAGGGTGGGGTGAGCCCTGCCCCTGCTGGGCCTCACTGGGGTTCCCCTAGCCCAGGGGCTCCAGGGAATGAGGTTTTGGCTTTGCGGAGATGAAGGACCACTAGTGGTCAGGAGGCTGAAGCAGCTAAGCAGGTGTGATCCCATGGCCTGTGCTGCCCTGGGATGCCTGGTGCACTAACCCTTGCAGCAGCACTGGGCGCCAGAATGCCCATAGGCCAGGCAGGTTCCTCCCCTAGAGGCAGCTGCTATTGCCTGTTCCTTCCTTCTGCACCTGGGGTGGGGCCTGCTGGGATCACATCTCCCTAGAAATAGAGGTTTTCTGTCCCCTTCCTCAGCACACAGCCCAGGTGTTTTGTTCGGGGGCGGGGGGGGGAATGGGGGGGATGGGAGGGTCCAAGTGTTCACTCCCAGGCCTATTTCTAGCCTGTCTCCTCCCCATTTTTTCTGTGACCTTCTCAGAAGGCCCATGGAGAAGGAGATCCCCTGTCTGTGTCCACCAGGGGTTTCATATTCAGAATTTGATCTGAATTCTCTTCACCAGTGTCCACAGAGTCTTGTTCATGTCCTGTCTATCATCACAAGTGCTATATTTTCTTCAATTTCTGGTTATTGGATGCCCTGGGACCTTAGATTCCAGGAGACCTGCAGACTCATAGACTGTGAGGTCTTTATCCTTGGAAGGTGGGAGTAAAGTCGCTTTCAGCTTCTGCATTCTATGTAGGAGCTGATGGTGATGTGATCTGAAATGATTTGAATTATACTGCTTTTAAAATGAAAAATCCAGTCACTTGCTGGAATGTACCTCTGGCAGTTGGGTAGGATGACTGTTCTAGGTCAGCCACGTGGGGTGCGGCAGGGCTGGGGTGCCACCTCCCATGTCTGACTGAGGTGGGGAGAACTTGGCATCCCTTTAGGGATAGGGTTCTGCCCTGGCGTGTGTGTCCTGTGGGAGGATCTCCCACAGACCTGTTCCCTAGGTTCTGACCAGCCTCTGCCACCCACTGAAATTTAATACAACAAAATGTTAACAATCATCTTTATCTCTGACTGGTGAGGTTTCAACAAGGTGTAGTTTTGCTTTTCGGGTCTTCTAATTTTATGCTGAAAAAGTATTAACTTTATACCTTTATCTGCAGACCCAAGCACAGGGGCTTCTTGCCCACAGCACCCTGATGGTCACTCTTAACTCTGGTAGCTTAGTCAGAGGACTACACGGTTAGCATGTGTTCAGAGTGCTTGTGCATTTCCTAGAGGATTAAGATATGATGAAGAGGCAGAGTGCCATCCTGAACTTTCCACACATGGGGTGCTAGGACAGGCTGGGGACAAAGTCCTTGAGATTTGCTTTCTGTGAGGTTCATGTGGGCTCAGTGGACCCCCCTCCACAGTTACTGTTTCATGCCCCAAGGACAGGAAGGAGGCACTCTCACCCTCCTGTATGGACACTGTGGGCCAAGTTTGGGGCTATACAGTGGGCGAGGGCTTTATCCAGAGCTAAAGATATGGTTATTTTCCCTTCTTCTTGCTGACACTCCCATGAAGTCCTCACTTCTACCTGGGAGGTTGGGAGGGAGGCTGGAGTCAATTCCTCTCTGGACAAGTCCATTTGTGCATAGCCAGGCCTAGGCTTGGCAGTCTTGGAAAGGCTTCAATTCTGAAATTTCCAGCAAGTGCAGATGACTGTCTAAGTGTTCACCTGAATGCACAGATCTTCTTAATATAACGATCTGCAATGAGTACATTGTGGGACTAGCTGCTGACATAGGCAGGCTGCCCTGGGTATCTGTTACACTTGCTGTATGTGTGAATTCTCACAGTTGGGTCACAGATAAAATGAATCACAGTGGTCCACAGGCTTTATGAGAGCAGTGGGTAAAATGATAAACTTGATTTTTCACAGTTAGGTAAAATGATAAACTTGATTTTTCTATCACTTGTTTTCTACCAAAGATTCTGAGATTTGTAATCCCCTTCAAGCTGTACATTTCAGAGAACATTTTCAAAACTTTCCTGAATTCATTTCCACTGTGTAGTTGGGGAAAAATCAAGATATAAAAATTAGATCTTAATCTGTATCTCTTGACTCAGAAATGGATGGACTAATTTCATTAAAATTTCCATTAAAAGTCACCTCTAGGAAAGACATAAACTGGAATGTTTCAACCTCAAAGAGTGAGAATGACCTGAAAATTTGCTTGTGATGTTTACTTTAGTATTATATTATTATTTTAAATTTTTTTTTTTGTAGAGATAGAGTCTCACTTTATCGCCCCCAGTAGAGTGCCATGGTGTCACACAGCTCACAGCAACCTCCAACTCCTGGGCTTAGGCGATTCTCTTGCCTCAGCCTCCCGAGTAGCTGGGACTACAGGTGCACGCCACAACACCCAGCTATTTTTTTGTTGCAGTTCAGCCGGGACCGGGTTTGAACCAGCCACCCTTGGTATATGGGGTCGGTGCCCTACCCACTAAGCCACAGGCACCACCCTACTTTAGTATTATTGACTTGCATGGATTTTTAGAAGGCAGTGGAGTTCATTTCATTTTTATTTGTTTGGGGACTGGCACTTGTAAGTTACAAAACCCTGGCTTCTGTGGGTGCCTATTAGGTTGGGATTTTCCACTCTTGTCAATTTCTCTCTTCACAAAAGGGGAAATTCCAGGTTAAAGGAAGGGAAGCTAAGACAGTCCCCCTGAGAGCCTAGGGCCAGAACCAGGCCTGGAGCTGCGTCCGGGTCAGAGCCCAGTTCCAGTTCCAGTTTCAGGACCCCCAGCTCCAGGAGGGTACAAGAAACCCTGGCCAGTTACTGAAGCCCAACCAGTGATCAGGTCAAGGCCCAAGGAAAAGCATCTGGGAGCAGGGTCCTGGGGCTCAGGGTACTGATGGTAAAGGGCCCTCAGGTCTCCCAGCCCTGGCACATGGACTGTGTCCACCCAATGACCCATTGGGACAGGAGTGTTGATATAGCTCCTGCCACTGTCGAGAGGGGTGTAGAGGGCAGTGCCTTGCCAGCAAACCAGAGAGAAAAGGCATTCCAGCCCCGACTCGGCACAGACCTGGTGTCTCAGGGTGCAGGGCTGCCCTCCTACTCCTTCTCCTATTACCCCACGGTGGGGTCAGGCAGGTCATTCTTTGGTTCTCTGTGTTCAACCTCTGCCACCTGGACTCTCTTCTGTAGAGGGGCAGGTCTGCTCTCCCCACATAGGTAGGGTCGGCCCAGAAGTCCCATGGCTCCAGGGGCTGCAGAATCTTAAATTCAGATGCCAGGCTTGGTGGCATACCAAATGATTTTGTAAACCCAGGACTGAAGCACATGCAATTATTAAGCCACATTTTACCCCTTTTCATCTTTCACTATGATTTACCCTTTTCCTGATGATCCATATTACAGACTGAATGTTTATGTCTCCCCAAAATTCACATTGTTTGTTGAAACCCCAATCCTTAGTGTAATTGTATTTGCAGGTGGGGCTGCTAAAGAAGTAATTATGGTTAAATAAGATCATAAGGGTGGGGCCCTGATCTGATAGGATTAGAGTCCTCAAAAGAGACTTAAGGGCTCTGGCTCTCTCTGAGCACTCACCAGAGAACATCCAGGTGAGGACTCCATCGAGACAGAATGCTCCCAGAACTCAATTCAGTCACCACCTTGATTATGGGCCTTAGCTTCCAGAACTGTGACAAAATAAATTCCTATTTAAGTCCCCTAGCATGTAGTATTTTATTATAAGCTGTGCAAGTAGATTGAGATTTCAGTACTGAGAAGTGGGGTGCTGCTGTAACACATGCCTAGGAATGTGGATGTGGCTTTGGAGCTGAGTGATGGGTGGAGGCTGGAGGGCTTTGACGTGTATGTGGAAAAAACCAAGACTAGCAGGAATTGGTGGAAATACGGACATTGAAGGCAATTCTGCTAAGGTCTCAGAGAAGAGGAGGGTTGTAGAGAAAGTTTCTGCCATCCCAGACAGAGGAATTGTATGTTATCTTGAGCAGAGCAATGGTAGAATATCCACCACCATATCTTCTGTGGTGAGGACTTGGGATGTAAGTGAAGAGTATGGTACTGGGAGCTAGAGGGAGGGGCTTCCTGTTACCACGTGGCAAGGAACTTGGCTGAGCCTCTTTGCACTTTTGTGAACACAGAGTTTGTGAGAGATAAAATTGGATACTCAGATAAGGAGATTTCTAAGCAAAGTGTAGAAGCTGCACCCTCATATCTTCTTACTGCTTGTAGAAAACGTGAGAGGAGAGAGATTCCAGTAAATTGAAGGAACTGTTCAGAGAAAAGGAACTGGAACTCAAAGATTTGGAAAATTCTCTGGCTATCCATATTGCAAAAAAAAGCATGTCCTGGAGAAACCACTATGGATGTGGCTGAACACACATGTGATAAAGAGACCAGTAGATGTGAACTGGTGGACTTAATGAGCCACTTCACAGAAGCTGGCATAGAGGTGGGATTATTGCAGCCAAGCCAGCACCAGTTTGGATTAAAGGGAATGGCGTGGACAACAGAGCCATTCAGCTGCCAGGAAGGGGTAAAACAGCCCCGGTGACTTAGAGGCCAGGACGGCCTCTCCTGCCACAGGCCCAGGGCAAGTTGCTTCTCATTGGCTCTGGGAGGTGAGTGCTGCAGAACTGTGGGCAGACACCGAGCAGAGGGGATTGTCCAGAGCCTTCAGGAGCTCGTGGACTATGCTTACAAGATGATTCCCCCAGGTTATGCCTGGTACCTCTAGCCCAGTGTTTTTCAACCTTTTGTATCTCATGGCATGCTTGAACCCTGTTTGGAACTTACCACCCCTTTTTTATTTCTATTTTCTCCCTTTGGAATGAGAATTTCCACCGAGGCCAGTTCATTGGCCTGATTTCCCAGGCTGCCAGCTGGAGAGCAGTGCTGCCTCAGGATAAATTGCAGGTCCAGTCTCATGTGTTTCTGATGTAGATGAGATTTAGATGAAACTTTGGCTTTAGACTTTAGAGTTGATGCTGGAATGAGTTAAGACTTTGGGACTGTTGGGATGGAATAAATGTATTTGCGTGTGAGAATAAGAATTTGGGGGACCCTGATTGGAATGTTATGGACTAAATGTTTCTGTCCCCCTAAATTGCTATGTGGAAGCTCTAACCCCTAGTTTGTCTGTGTTTGGAGATGGGGCCTCTAAGGGAGTTACTAAGGTTAATGAGATCAGATGGGTGGGGCTGTGACCTGATGGGTTCAAATACTTATTTATAAGAGCACAAAGTCCATGTGAGGACAGTGAGAAGGCAGCCGTCTGCCAGCCAATTAGACAGCTTCACCAGACACTGAATTTTATGGCATCTTGATCGTGGATGTCCAGCCTCCAGAACTGAAGAGAGAAAATAAATAAATTACTGTTGTTTAAGTCATTGTTTTATAGCAGTCCTGGAGGAGCCTTGAGGCAGGAGGTTTGGGATCACCTTTCCCTTAAGCACAGGGAGCACTTGGGGCTAGTCACTGTGGGTGTGACCACGGGGCTGCATGTGGCCTTCAGACTAATTCCCAGGGTCCTCTTGCTCACCTGTCCTCTCCACCCTGATACTTCTGGGAGATGGCTTCTCCTTTGGGGGGCATATCAAACAAAGACATACTGATTTTCATCATTTCAGGGTATTTCTGAGTACTTGAGGGCCAGGAGAGGAGCTGGCCCAGATATGTGGTCACTCCTACCTCTGATCCTAGGGTCCTCGAGGAGTGGTTTCCCAAGCACTGCCATAGTTGGAAGGAAAGATCACTCCTGATAATTTTGAGCTGATTTTATTTTTTCCTACCTCATTTAATTGCTTCCCAAATATAAATCTGGCTAAGAAGAGCAAGGACTCAGGCACTTGTTCAGTTCTACCCAGGACACCTGAAGGAAGCAGGCTGAGGACAGAAGGAAACTTAGCGTTTCTTCTCACATCTGCCCAGCAAACCCGCTTTGTGACCGGGTTTTCCTTCTGCCCCTGAAAGAAACTGAGATAACTCTAGGACTTTTCTGGTCCTTCTAGGTAATTTAGTGTTTTCCTGTAACTAGATCTCAGGCCCCAGGGAAACAGTTAAACCTCTAAATGCCTCTCACATGAAAGGCTCTTTCCCACTCTCACCTGGGGTTGAGGCAGGTGGGAGGTCAGGGGTCAGGTTGGCTGCTTTGTCCTTTGGTCCTTCCCCACTGGTAGCTGCAGTTTTGGACCCTGTAGGGTGGGAGCAGGCGGGATGGAGAGGCTCTCTTGGAGGGCACATGGGGCTGGCAGGGGTGTTTGGGTATTCTCATCTTTTCTCCAGAGACCACCAAGTTGTTGCAGCTGCCAATGCAGGTGATTCCCCCAGTTGGTGGCTGGTACCTCTAGCCTAGTGTTTTTCAACCTTTTGTATCTCATGGCACACTTGAAGCTATAAACTTCCACAGCACACTTAAATTATGTTGATCAAAAAACAGAGTAAAAAGAAATACATACTTACTGTGCTTTGAACTTCTTTTGAAAATAGCTTAATGATTTTTTTTGAGACAGAGTCTTACTTTGTTGCCCTCAGTAGAGTGCTGTGGCATCATAGTTTACAGCTACCTCACACTCTCGGTTGGCCTCAAGCGATTCTCTGGACTCAGCCTTCTGAGTAGCTGGGGCTACATGTGCCTGCCACAATGCCTGGCTATTTTTTTTACAGATGGGGTCTAGCTCTTTGCTCAGGCTGGTCTCAAACTCCTGAGCTTAGGCAATCCACCCATCTCGGGGGTGGGGTGGGGGAGTTGTGTGTTGTTGTTTGTTTGTTTGTTTTTGAGACAAAGTCTCACTCTGTCACTCTGGGTAAAGTGCTGTAGCTTCATAGCTCAAACTCCTAGGTTCAAAGGATTCTCCTACCTCAGCCTCCTAAGTAGCTGAGACTACAGGCACCCACCACCAGGCCTGGCTAGTTTTTTCTATTTTTAGTAGAAACAGTCTTGCACTTGCTCAGGCTGGTCTCCAACTCCTGAGCTCATGGAATCCTCCCACGTTAGCCTCCCAGTTCACTGGGTTATAGGCATGAGGCATGGTGCCTATCCTTTAATTAAGGATCATTAAAATTTTTCATGGCACACTCAAGATCCTCTCATGTAGACTGGCTGAAAGTCACGGCCCTAGCTCTTGCTGAAGTCTGTTCTTTAGCCTCCAGGCCCTGCAGGAAGTGTGCCCTTTGACCCCACATGCAGCCCCCTCATCTGCTGGGGCTCCAGGAGTGCCCTTTTGCTAAGCATTCAAGTATTTAATGAATGGTTCTGATAAAGAAGAGTAAAATAAAAGGAGAGACAAAAATGATAAAAAAAAAAAAAGGATATTGATAAAATGGAAAGGAAACATATAATAGAGTTCTTCTAATGATAAGCTTTAAGAAGATCTGGTAAGATTGATCAAGGATGAAAGAATAAACACTATCAGGAATATAAAGTACATCTATTATGAAGAAATTCATACCAATAAATTTGAAGTTTGAAAATGTAAATGAATAAATTCCTAGAAAATGCAGCTTATTAAAAATGACTTAAGAAGAAATAGAAAAACTGAACAGTCATATGACCATTTAAGAAGTTGATTCAGTTGTTTAAAATCTTCCCACAGAGAAAAATCCAAGTCCAGATAGTCTAAAAGTGTTTTCTACCAAATAGTGAAGGGAAAACAATTCTACTCTGTACTGAATCTTGTGTTATTGAACTGGAATTGGAAATAATGGTAGGAATTCATGATTTCCAACATATAAAGTCACATGGAGACATGAATATAGCTATAAAGTGTGTACATTCACACCCACTGGCTCTGCCCACTGAGGGATCTTGGCACACCGACATGATAGACATGAACCACCTAACATTCACATCTTGGTCTCTAAATAATCTTCACCATCAAAAGGAGCAAGGCCTTTTGGGGCTCACTCTAAAGCTAGAGAAGGAAAAGTACAAGATAAGCTTCAAATACTTCATGCCAGAAAGCAAGGCTGAGGTGTGAGGGAAGTGGGTCACAGGACACAGAGCCATCTTTAATGAGCTCCCACTGGCCAACTTTGGGACAATTTCAGCATTAAAATGAATAATGATAGCCCAGTAAATAAAATAGGGTTTTATAAGTCCATACGGACATAAGTGAATGAATAAATGAATACGTAAGAGAAAGCGCTTACAGTAGATTGATAATAATGGTAACAAGAGATATGACCATAGAGAGAAGAGGTAAATTATAAAATAACCATCTGGCAACCATTACAGTAATAACTCAGGCAAGAAACATCAACAGATGCTAAAATTAGTTGTGAGAAAGGATTTTTGTGGTCTTAAACAAAATGTCTATTAAATATGTATACAAAGGGAAAAAACCTTAGAGTAAAGAAACCCAGTATTCCTTGTCTTACATGATCAAATTTAACCCTTCCAAGAACGGAGCAAATCAATTCTGTGCACCATGCAACAGGATGTGTGAGTAGGACATAGCATCACCATGGTGATGTCACAGCTGGATGAATATCCTTGGTCTAATCAGGAGGAAACACCAGACAAACTCCAACTGGGGCAGTCTGCAAACTAACTTGCTTGTAATCTCTAAAAAGTCTCAAAGGCCATGAAGCCAAGGAGAGACTGGAAAGGATGAAGAGGTGGTGGGGAATAGGGCAGTGTGGCGATGGATATAGCAGCAGCTCAGTACCACCCTTGGCTAAAAAAAAAGATCTTATTGGGACACTTGGTAAAACTTTTAAGTGGAATCTCTGGGAAAAGGGTATTTGGGGTATCTTCTACCATTCTAATTACTTATCTGTAAGTTTGACATTGTCTCTCAAAAAAAAAAAACAAATAGGCTCGGCGCCTATAGCTCAACCGGCTAAGGCGCCAGCCACGTACAGCTAAGGTGGCGGGTTCGAATCCCCAGCCCGGACCCGCCAAACAACAATGACGGCTGCAACCAAAAAATAGCCGGCCGTTGTGGCAGGCACCTGTGGTCCCAGCTACTTGGGAGGCTGAGGCAAGAGACTCGCTTGAGCCCAGGAGTTGGAGGTTGCTGTGAGCTGTAATGCCACAGCACTCTACCCAGGGGGACAGCTTGAGGCTCTGTCTCAAAAAAAAAACAAAAAAACAAAAAAACAAATAGAGCAAAGAAAATGAAAATTGAAAAGTTTTAAGGAAGTGGTCTTAGAGCTCTGAGGTATGTCCTAGGGCAGGAGTCCTCAAACTTTTTCAACACGGGGCCAGTTCACTGTCTCTCAGACCATTGGAGGGCTTGACTGAAGGCCCCAGGACAAGTCGGCTGCTAAGCAGGACAGGCAGCTGCAGCAAAAACACCCGGCGGGCCGGATAAATGTCCTAGGCAGGCAGGCCGCATGTGGCCCACAGGCCATAGTTTGAGGAGGCCTGTCCTAGGGTATCCCAGCAGACATCTGGCTACTCCAGCCTAGAGAGAAGCTGGTAAGAGGGTACGTCCCCAGGAGCAGGGAGGTAGGGAGAGAATGGGAAGGCATGGGTACAAGAGGGCCTGCAAAGTAGCTGTGTTCCGGAAGAACATGATGTGCATAGAGGTGTGTGTGTGTGAAGCCAGTCACCTTTTAATGCTTTTAGGCACACTTGACATCTTCAGGCATCTGGTCCTTTTGAGAAGAGAAATACAAGATTAGCTAACACTTTCCTCACTGCTGCCATCATAACCACCCTGTTTCACAGATGCTGGTCTGAGCTGCAGAACCTGTGTGGGAAGAGCAGAGAAGTGGGCCAACCTGGGCAGTCCTGTACATGGGTAGAGGCAGCCTCGCTGAGAGAGGCTGGTCTGGTAACATGGCATACCCCCACAAGCCCCTCAGATGGCCTTCCCTGGCCCCACTTTTTTTTTTAGAAACAGCTGTCACCCAGGCTGAAACGCAGTGGTGTCATCATAGGTCACTGCAGCTTTGAGCTCTGGCCTCAAGGGGTCCTCCTGTCTCAGCCTCCCAAAGCACTGGGCACCACTGTACCTGACCCCCTGGCCAGACTTTCAACATTACAACCTGTGCCCCAGACCCTGACAGAACCTCTCTTCTTATCTCCTGCTCTATTCTCCTTCACACTTGGCCTGTGTGTTTCCAGGTTTCATCCATTCTCATTGTCTCTTGTATCCCCAGGATGGGGATGGCATCAGAGATGCTGGAGAGGTAAATGGCTGCATGGGTGAGTCCCCAGTCCTTCATGAGGCCCCTGTACAGCTGGACAGTTTGGGCACTTTTACTTAGCTCAGGCTGTGCCTACTCACTGTGAAGACTATCAGACCCTGAAAGGAGCTGATCATTTGCAGTTCTGTGTGATTGGTGCATGTGAGGAAACACCAGGTGATGATGACAGGCACATAGGCTGACTCCAAGTTGGTGTTACCTGCAAATTTATGATTATGCGACTTTATAAATATACTTGAAATAAATTCATTATTTATAAACAACAGTGAAGCTGGGCACTTACTTCTCTTTGACATGAGAGTTTGCAAACAGGGCAGCCTTTGTACCTGCAGGTGGATGGCAAAGGAGTCACAGGGTGTGGTGCCCCAGCCAGCAAAAGGTAAGACACGTCCAAACTCAGACCAAGGCAGTGGGTAAGGTGAGCAGGCACTGCACGGTGTCCTGTGCTCATCTTTACACCTGTGACCTGCATGGATTAGCTGTCTGCATCGATTGCATTAGTGGGGGAGATTTGTTTTACAAAACATTTCTTAAGCCCTTGGCTTGACTGGTGTACTTTCCTTTCATAGGTTGAAACTTCATAAGATTGTCCAAATAGTTTGTTTATACCAGATGTCTCATGTCATGAAGAGAACATAGGCTGGCAATGTGCACAGATATTTTTCCCCCAAAGAGCTATTTTTGGTTGCATCTTCCATGATAACATAGGGTTAAAGGCAGTGGTGCATTTTCTTGACAGGACAGGGGGTGCTACACAGCCTGAGGCTCTGGTGTGACTTCTGAAAGTGGTTAGAGGTGTGTTCTCTGAACCAGAGAAATACATGGGCACTGCCAGTGTTCACTCCCTGGTCTTCGATGCTCAGAGGAAATATATTTTTTATGGTTCTTTTTGCACTGCATGGAAGTGTGAAATCTCTATAGCTCAGTGCACTTTGAAAAATCTGGAAGTTTTTCTTAAAGAAATGGGACAACTTGATGCAATATACATATTGGACTGTGCTCTAATTTTCTAAATATCATGTTTGTGTGCAGTGAGCATGTTTACTTATATTCCTGATGAGTTTTTCTTGCCTGAAGGACATCAGAATTTGAATGGCATTTATAACCCCACTAACTGACAAGCCATAAGTAGGATTTTGGAAGGACATACATCTACACTAACACCCACTGGCTAAAAGCCTTTCTACCCCTTGTGCCTGATTTCCCCAGCGAGTGCCTCAGGTGCGTGCGCTCATGCAGGTTTAACAAGCCCTGCACATAACCAGCGCAGTGCTGCAGTTCTCAGGCACCCAGCACACAGTGTACATGCACCCCCAAATATACGCACATGTACACATACCTGCACTCACTCATGGGCACCTGTTTTGGAATTTTCAAACTCCAGAGTGAAGCTGTGGGGACACATGGCTTGGGAAGCAGGGCCCACTGAGGGGCAGAAGGTTCACCCCCTCTCACTGCACCTTGTGGGCTGATCATTGCCCCTCCCTTTGCAGTTCCTCAACTGTTTTCTCACCTGCTGGTGCTCACCTGGCTAATACAGGCTGACAAGAAGTGAAGTACCTGGCTGTAGAGCACTCACCCATCCTGCCATGCAGAGGGGCAGGGGCCTAGGGAGGAGGGTCCCTGGGGCTAGACTGTGTGGGTGGCTGACCCTTCTGTGGAAAACTTTCTTTGCCAGCCAATGTGAAGTGGTGGTCCCAGGGCACAGGTCTACTCTTGGCAGATGCTCTTTCTGCACATCAGAGGGAAGGAAGGACCTCCTATCCTTTTCAGGGAAGGTGAGACATGCTCATTCACCCTCCCAGGACTGGAGGCAACACTCTGTGGATGGAGTTGGTGCCTCCCTCTACCCCACCCCACCCCACCCCACCCTGCCCCGCCCCACGCACAGGGCAGCATCCAAACCGTGTGCTGCTTCATCATTGGAGGTCTGGAGTTTCCTGAGGGATTTCGTCCCACAGGTGAAGCTTGGAGCGTGGCTTCTTTCTGATGAACAGCCTGCAATTGCACCCTCAGGAGCAGCTGTCCTGTGCTATAGGGCCTTCCCAGATACGGGGGTGGGTGAGGGGGGTGCTCTTCGTCACTCACCTGGGCTCTCTTAACTGCCTCTCCAGAGCTGCCTCTTTGGTGGCTGGAGAGGAACTCCCTGTCCACAGTCTCGGGTACCAGTAGCCTTTGCAATAGTCTCAAGTGTTTCCTCTAACCTTTCCTGTGAAGAAGCCAAAACAGAAAACACATGTTCAGAAGATAACTGAGGGGAGGCTTTTCAATTTGTAGCTATCAACAATCACTAAATGGTATGTATCATGGTTCATTTTCAAAAGGCAAAAATGTTTATCTTTCAGTGCTTGAGAAACAAAGGGAAAGTTTGAATGTTTTCAGACTGTGAGGCCCTGGCCCTTTCTTTGATGTGGAAATTGCAGAGGGGTTTGCAGATACAGCCCTGACTGGGAGAGGGATAGAGGGCATGGTACCCTCCCATGACACATTCTCCCCTGGGAGTTTTGGGTACTTCACAGGGAACAGGATCATGCTGGGGGCAGGGGCAACCCCTAGACACAGTTGTCCTTAGGGTCACTCAGAAGGGAGTCTGCAGTGGGAGCTGGGGTGAGTGGAATCATGTTAAAACAGAACTTTCATCTCAGTGGGCAGCCTACCTCCCAGGCCCTCAGAATCCCACCATGGAAGAGGATAGGAGGTGGGGAGCTGGGGTGGGCAGTCCATGGGACAGCTGAAAACGCATGTCAAACACGGCCCAGGTTCCCAGCAATTGTTGGCAGAGCAGACAGTGGAACTGGCCATAGAGCTGATGCCCAGGACTGAGGATGGGCTAAGGCCAAGCCTGGCCTGCCGACTCTCACAGCTTCCTGCTTTCCCAGGGGCCAGAACCAGTAAGCGCACAGGCTGAGCAGGGCGCTGGCCTGGAAGGACCCTTGAGGTCCTGGATGCACTGCCCAGGGTACTTCCCTGTGGAAGATGCCTTGTGGGCCGATGACTTCACCTCCCTTCAGATCCGGCCATGGGCACCTGGTCCCAGCGGAGCCAAGAGGCGCCCCTCCCAGGGCGAACATGGGAGCAGCCACAGGCTTGGGGGCCGGGCGGACTCCACTGATGGGCAATGTCCGCGGTCTCCCTGGCGCCTCGCCTCGGGCCACCGGGCGGAGGCGGGGGCGGGGCGGGGGCTCGGCTCGCACGCCAGGCCTGGAGGCCCCATAGCGTGACAGCGCCCAGGCTGTGGGGGAAGTGGGCGGCGCTCAGCCTGCACGCTAGACTGGAGAGGCGAGGGGGGAGGGGGAAGAGAGAGAGCTGGCGAGTTCACCCTGCGCGCCCAGAACCAGCACATACCTTATCAGACCTCCAGCCCAAACCCACTCTCCTTACTCCTCTATCCCACTGGACCTGGGGAGGCAGCGCCTGTGAGTGGCCTGGCTGTGGATGGCTGTGTGTTTCCCCCACGGTTTTGACCCCCTCATTCCACACGCTTAGTGGCTTCCTTGCAGGACCTGGAGTGGGGTGGTAAGGTCCTCCGAAACCTGAGACACATCCCCCTTCTGGGCATCAGAGGCTGGAGGGCCGAGGCCTGGGGCTGCGGCCTGGGCCTGCTCGGCACCTCCTGGATCTGTCTGCCCTTCGAAGCTTTCGCTTCTGAACCTGAGTGTTGGTGAACCGAGTGGATTAGAGAAGGGTCCAAAATAAAACTGGAGGCCCCTGGTGTCTTTCGGTCCTCTTGAGGATCTACTAGCAAGAGGCACCAGTGAAGATTGGGAGACAAATGAGAGCAGAACTTCAGAAAAGCCCTCAGCCTGGGGTCCTGGGAGGGGCCTAACGCGTCTCTTCTCCTCCTCATAGTGGTGCAGGAGAAGTGCCCACCGCGGGCAGCCAGCGCCCCCTCAGTCGGAGACGGCTGCGCTCTTGGAGGGTTCACCGTGCTGGAGGGACGGCTGCTGCTGGAGGTGAGTGCCCCCTCCACGCAGGACCACTTAGCCTAACGTGTTTGGGCTTAGTCACGTGCAGCATCATTGTGTTCAGGGCCGCACCTGGGACACCCTTAGATTGTCAGAGTTTGTAGTTAACAAGAAGCTCCTAGGCTCCAAAACACGTGCTGGAGAGCGGTGTCCCTGCAAAGGCAGGTGGTCTTCTCCCTCCACCCAACAGCAGCCCCCTGGCCTGTATGCTACCATCTGAAATTTTTTCTGCAGTCTCTGGTTTTACTCATCAGCCAGTGAGAGAGAACCTAAAAAAAATTAAGCCTTCCCCGCCTACCCCCTGAGTTAAGGATTTGGAAAGGCCAACATGAGCTTCTCTGGTGTGATTTTGGCCTGGGGATGGGCCAGTTGCTGCATGTTTCTCTGTAAGTGCTAAGAGTTGTGACCTGGGCAGGGACTTGCTGCGCCAGATTCCTGTAGGTGCTGGGCCTTCCTGGACCTTTCTCAGTGGTCTGGTGTACCTTCAGAGATGAACTGGTTCATTTTCCTAAAGAAGATGGTAGAGTAGAACTTCCTGGGTACTATAAAGGGTGTTGATGCCTTTACCAGCGGTGAGAGAGTCAGGGGCATCCCAGGGCAGGGCTGGCCAGACTCCAGAGAGAAAGGGGGCAGATGTGACCTGTGAAGTTCGGTGCTGCTGGAGCTCCCAGGGCATCAGGGTGGGCTCCAGCTGGGACCCAGGATCCCTGGGCAGGGAGGGGGACACTGGCTGACCTACTGCAGCAGTAGGATGTTAGGGCCTGAGGGGTGAGGCAGGCAGTATGGCTGCTGCCCAGAGCCATTGCCTCTGTCTCCCTTGCAGTGTCTCCAGGTTAGTTCTCACCCACTAGCTCTCTCTGATCCATCACCCTACCTGGTGGGTCCCAGTCTCCCAGGTAAAGCCAGGTGCCAGTCTAATCTTCAACAAAAGTCGGAAATGGTCAAGTGTCCACACCATCCAAGTTGCATACGGCTTAACCTGGCTGGAGCCAATCCTACAGCCATCCCAGAGCACCCAGAGCAACTTTTTACCCCTGAAAGGAAGCCCATACTTCTCACCCTCCAGCCCATGCTCCAGCAGTCAGTCCTGCAGCTGTCTGCCATGCCTCAGTTGGCCCCTAGCCACTCGTGCTAGGCAGTGCCCTTCTGTCTGCCCAGCTGTGCTTTGTCACCTCATGTGGTTTTGTCACCAGCTGAAGTACTCTCATTGTGCCATCCCATCCTCACAGAGGCCACAGATGCTGGCATCTCTCACAGGGGCGGTCTCAAGTGGCTTGAGAGGCGGCCTCTGAGCTGGACTAGCCGTGGGCTTCTGTCTCCACCAGACAGCAGTACACAGGAACCCACTCCCTGCCACACCCTTCCTGAGGGGCTTACTGATCTTGCTTAGGCAGTTTCCTACCTTACTACTTTCCTTGACAGCTTTGGCAGCTACCCTCTTAAATTTTCTGGTGGTTCATCAGTGGTGGGGTGGGCTGTGTTCTTCTGGTCATCAGGCTATTGTGGACCAGGCCCCAGGTGCTAGATGTGGCCTGAGGTGGCTCTTCACCAAGAGGGAAAAGATGGTGCCTCTGACCTTTGCAACTACCATGGAGGAGCCCGTGCCCCTGGAGTGAGGACAGTAGTCTTGCCTTCTTCCTGTTCAGCTTTTTACTAGGTTTCAAACACAAGGAGGAAGGAGAGAGTAGTAGTTCTCCAGGTGCCTCAACAGTGGTTGACTCTAGCCAGTTTCTCTCTCCTTGTCTCTCCTCTGGGCCTCTGCATTTTGGTGTTATGGTCTCACTGAGCCCTTCACTCTGTGACTCTCAAGGCCTCCCCTATTCCCTCTGTCCCAGCTCTGTGTGCCACAGGTAGAATTTCTGCTTTGCACCACACTTCTGGTTTCCCTGCAGAGCCCAGTGGGTACCCAGCCAGGTGGGCTGAGGGAGGAAGGCTTGTGGGGGACAGGTTCTCATGGTCTTTGCCTTTGCTGAGGGCTTGGGCTCCTGAAGAGGATCAATGAACTTTTAAATCTTATCCTTTATAAGCAATAGAAATATTGAGGAACTGCATTCTTGGGGTTTAGTGGGCTTGTGTCTAATTTCCATGGAAACGCCTAGTGTCACAGGTGCTTAGAGACCCTCACTTAGAAATGCAGGTGTTGGCTCAGCGCCTATAGCTCAACCAGCTAAGGCACCAGCCACGTACACCTAAGGTGGCGGGTTCGAATCCCCAGCCCGGACCCGCCAAACAACAATGACGGCTGCAACCAAAAAATAGCCGGGCGTTGTGGCGGGCGCCTGTGGTCCCAGCTACTTGGGAGG